>JAXGGA010006945.1:0-66037 GCA_038373865.1 Uloborus plumipes
TTTGACACGATTCCTTTTTTTTCACCATACAGGTTAAAATAGTTTCGAATTTCTACATTAGCCTTATTTTTCTTCCGTTTCATTTGGCTCATGGGAGCAAGAAGAGGGGAGGGTTGGGGTAACGCCATTTTCAAATTCATGAAATACAAGTTCTCACAATGCTCCCACAGCTTATATATTGTAATAAATTGAAAACAAGCATTTAAAACACTTTTTAAATAGTTACATAAGCATTACATGGTTTATATTTTACCGTTTTTATCAAAGTATCTACATAATAAAGAAGCAAAGGTATAGTGCTTCTCCAGGAATTTAAGCTATGACCTTCTGACCTGTTCTCTTTTTCGGGTAATAGGAAAGGGTAATTGCTGCGGATTTGGAGTGAATGCTTTTTGCAAAGCATTTGCAACACTTTTTGCAAATTTTGCAATATTTTTTGCAAATTTTGCAATACTTTCACAATTGGGGAACAAAAGTTTTGCAATTTTTTTGTTACCCTGCTCAACCCCAACATTTCTGATTGCCCGAAAAGAGGAAACATTGTCAATGTAGGTAATCCACATTAGAGAAGCAACATACCTTATTGTTTATTTTCATTCGAAGGATGGGCTTTGTTCTTATTGAAATGATTGCTGACTGTCGCTGATATGCATGCTTTCAAATAAATACACTGTAATTCCTGCAGGTTAACCATTTTATAGCATCTTATTACAATTTACAAGCTATTAAATTGAAAGGTTTTTTTACATGTTGAAAGCACACCTTCATACAAACATGATCACACTAACAAAAATCTAAACTTAGCTTTCTTCTTGGTGCAATAATGCATACTTTTTTTTTTGTCAAGCGTCGTTTTTTTGCCAGCCACTTTTTTTTTTGCATTTTTTTTCTTCATTTTCTTTTTTTCAATACTTTATTCTTTTTTTTTTTTTTTCAATTTTTTTTGGATTTTTTTCGATTTTTTCATTTTTTTAATTTTTTTTTTTTTTTGTTTTTTCATTTTTTAGGCAGCACTTTTTTTTTTGACGCTTGACTAGTACAATAACAGGAGCAGCACAACAAGTCTCATGAAAACAAACATTTTTTTTTACTTAAAAAATGCGCGGAACAATAATAGTCAAAAGAGCAATGGTAAATAATTTTACATAACAATCATTTATGTTCATTATTGGTTTTTTGAATGCTTTTAAATTTCTAATTGAATCAATGATAAAATGCATTAAAAAACTAACACAAAATAGTTTGACCTGCAGGAAAAAGTGTATGTAACTTTAATATTATGTTTTAAGCCATTATTTCAACCTTAGAAATATTATTCAAAAAATATTAGAATTACTATTTTAAAATTAATTTTATCCAACCAAACGAAAATTTAACACATTTCTTATAATCCAGCTACAAATGAAGGAAGAACATTTTTCCATTTGTATTTTTTGAAACATTAGTTTGAAATGCATGAAAATCGATCTTAAAGATACAAAATTCTAATAAATAATGTCTTTAAAAGTAAAATTATTTGAGATTATATCGCTTTAAATATTTAGAGCTATATAATCTGAAAAAAGGGAATCTAAAAAAGGCAGAAATGAGGGGGAACATGTTTCCTGTGTGAGATTTTCCCCCGAGAAATTTCTATTACAATTAGTTAATCACCGCTTTATGACCAGCCCCTTTATTGATGCTATATAGCTAAGCGGTTATGGCGTAATCACAAGATTATCATCATACCGATTGCGAAGTCAAACGCGTTTAACTTTTACAAAACTCGATAGCTTAATCCCTCGACTGAACCTTAATCTAGGAAGCAAATTTTTCTGCCATTTTTAGTAGCAAGAGAAATATGATTTAATATTGGTAAATAATAATTCTCACTAAGAATTAAAACAGTTTCCATTGCTACGTTTTCAACACAATTCCGTGAAGTGATTGCATCACTTCAAAGATTAACAAGCATTAGATTGTTATAAAAGTTTGCAGAGTTATCGGAAGTAGCAGACTCTTCGTACATTTTTCAGATGGTTGTTTATCTAATTTTTAAAAGTAAAATATACAGTATAGAATGAATTATTCTACCTTGACAGGTAAATAACAGTATATGCAAAATTTTAGTTTTATTTTTCCTTTTTTAAACTCATTACACTTTATCACTATTTTATTAGTAGTGTTTATGGCGAACCAAAGACACGTTTCTTCAAATGCCTCAGACTTTTTTTGGTAAATATTGCCTTTAATTGCTTAAAGCGGCATTTCTTCGTACATAAATTCAGAAATAAAGCAGAACAGATGATTTTTTATGCATGCATTTTAGATTCCGTACAGTACTGAAGTAGCAAGAAGGGCAGAGTGTAATGTGAAAGGTCTAAAAATGCTATTTTCTGAAATAAAGGAGAAAACTGGGAACTAACGTTATATTCCTACTAAATAGTTGGAATATCTCTTTACTTGAATGAAAAAAAAACCGTTCATTAAATTGAGTAAATGTATTTTCTCACTAAATATGCTCAAGTGTGACGAGCTTTATTTACGAAAGTAAAATTTAAACATGGAAGTTTTCATAGAACATTTGAGTGAAGATTTATTCCAATTCAGTAGTAATACTCAATATGCAGGGCTGGCGCTAGAAGCTTAGCCGCCCTCGCCGAAGCTGACAAGGGCTGCCCTCTTCACACTAATATTTTTCTGTTTTCACACTCACAAAACGTAGGAACTAAAGCTTCAACATAAAAAGAATAAGCTAAGACACAAATTTGACTGTTTTACAATTTGAAAACAAAATAAACAATTTAAAAGCAGTGGTGGACTATAAAATCTGTAAACTAACCGAATTACCTAAAAGACAGCATTTCACGCATCATCTATGGTTTGAGAATAAGATTACAAATACGATCTGGAACTCCGGAAATAGATGTTTAGATTTATGGTCGACATTTTGGGAAACTCTTGAAGCAATAGAATTTTTCCTAAAAAAGAAAAATCTGTCATTCAAGCTCTCCAAATGCATTGTTATACTTTCGTCTGGAATATTAGGAAAATACAGAGGTTCAATATCAGTCTCTGAAAAACTTTAGACATTGAATTTTGAAAAACGCAATTGTAGACTATCTTTGATAACGTTAGATCAGTGCCATTGCACGTCACCATACATTATGTCAGCCGACTTTTTCAGCTGGAAGTTTTTGAAATTGACGATATAAAAATGCGACGTTAAGTAATGTTTGGTTACAAGGAAAAAGTTGGACGACGAGTTCGAAGTTCCCTTCTTAAACCTTCTTCAAAACGGACGCCAATTTTAAACTATCTTTGGGAAGGAAAAGTCGGGGTTTCTCCTACTCTCTCCTACAAAAATTTCTAAATGAAATTTCAACCCGTTTAAGATAACGTTTGGCAAAAGAGTGGGGCTCGAAAAGTTTTCGAAATCGTTGTCTTAGAAACGCAATTTTAGGATATGCGTGGAGGAGTTTAGAGGTTTGAGGATTTCCTTCGGAAATTTTTCCGAAATTGAAAGGGAGAAGATCTCGGGATCTACTCTACGCCAGGAAATTATTTGATATTAAAATCCCATAAAGTCATTAAGCCATCTTTCATTACGTTAGAAACAAGAACAAGATTTCGTAGCTGTTAAACTGTGAAGAGATGGCGGCGGGCCGACAGGAAGCGGAAACGAACCACTTCATTTAAAAATAAGTTAGATTAGCGAGGATGCACGACTTGACTGCATCGATGTATAATACAAATACTACGACTAGCAACAGGATCTGGGCCCAACAGGGCTGGTCCTAGTCAAATTATAGACCCCAATGAAGATCAATGGCCCTCTTAAAGCTATCTACTCCATTGCTCCTTACCGTCTCTTCTGGTAAACTATTCCAAGCTCCCATTACTCTGCTAAAATAGCAATTTTTACGAATTTCCTGGTTAGCCTGACATTTAAACAGCTTATAACAATGACCCCTTGTCCTGCTTTCCGTGCAAAAATTTAACCCTATAGCATCTTTCATTTTGATAAATTTAACCCTACACTGCATAGCGTTGCCAATTGGCTACATGGACTTTTTACTTATGACCATGCATAAGGCAACTCAATCAAAAAAAGCAAGTATTAAGTATCTTTAAAGCAAATACAACCATCTATCTTCAAAATTACTTTTTTTTACTGTGTTCCAATGTTTTCTTATTGCACTAAAAAACTTATACATGTCTTTCAAAGAACAAAAAATTATGCAGTGTATAGGGTTAAACAACTGAATCATGTCCCCTCTGGTTCTCCTTTGCTCAAGACTATACATGTTAAGCATTCGAAGTCTGAAATCAGTCTAAATTAGAAAATCCATTTACTAACCTTGTGGCCCTCCTTTGTACCCTTTCCAATAAATTTATATCATTCTTAAGATAAGGAGACCAAAACTGAACAGCATACTCTAAATGAGGTCTTACCAAACTTCTATATAAAGGCAGAAGAACCTTCTTAGATTTGTGAACAAGATAATTGAGAACAATATAATATAAGAGGATTGCGCATTGGTAACGCAAAGAGGGAAAATAGTAAGTCACATGACTGGTAGACTTTCTAGCCAATTTGCGAGTTTAAACTACTCAATAATTTTGTGCAATTTCGGAAAACAACCAAGACTTAAAAATGACAAAACCATTGGTTTCACCTTGCTGAAAATTGACAAATTACATTTTCATACTGTCCATGTTTACTCTTTGTTTTCTGATTTTATATTTGGTGTTTATGACTCGATATGTTTATTTAGCTAATTATTTTACATATTTAGGATTTATTTTAAAGTTTTTGGGCCAATTATTTTACTGAGTTGTTTTACATTATTTAACAGCTTGGTTTTATTTAACGAGTTTTTTTCTATTTAAACATAAGTTTTAGTCTTGTTTCTCAGCTAGTTTTGCCTTAGTCTATTTGAAAGACAAAGTAATGTATATTACTAAATTACCTTCCATGTAATATCGGCCCAGCATAACGGTAGAAAGACGTAATAATAATAAATAGTAGCCAAAATTAACAATGTGCCGTGACTTACCTACAAATAAAAAATATACTATGAAAGAAAGTCCGAACGGTCAAAGCTTTACGACAAATAAAGGGGGGAGGGGGCTGTTATACAGAAATGCTTTAAAATTCTTTAAAACTATTTTGTAAATGCCTAAAGCAATGTCCTATTCAAATTCAATCTTACTTCCACGTCTTTTGCATTTGACACAATCAAAATGAAAGGCTAAACTGAAGTTTTCTTTTGAATGCGCAACAGTTTTTGCCTTATTGAAATGTGAAGTGCCTAGTATAACTAGGCAGGGGACTGCATTTTCACTTAGTTGCGTAATATTTGCAAAACTATTGGAACATTGTTACGAAACTACCCATACATGTAGCTACAAATCATGGACATAAATATTTCTGATGAACTAATAAATATGAGTAAAATCACTTGCCGGAGTACTGTTTTCGCAACGAACAAGATGAATACTTTCATCACAAATGTGGCTCTAAAACTAAAAGTGGTTCTTCAATACCGTTCTCTGCAATTTTGACGAATTCACACTGATTTCGTTAAACTTCATGCCAAAAAAACCATTTGCAAGAGTAATAGATTTTTCTATTTCAGCTATGAATTAGTGGCAGAGGACGGGGCCGTCATTTCAGGTTTTTCCAGGGGGGCGAGGGCAAAGGATCCAAACACAATGCGATTTCACCGAAAAGCATCAAAAACCATGCAAATACATGTATTTCTCAAAGCCAGGGGGGGGGTTCAATTGACCCCTCCCTGACCCCCCTAAGAGACGGGCCTGGCAGAGGACTGTTTGGAAAAACACCGGGCAGAACTTACATGACAATATTAAGTTTTAGAAATGCGTAACTAGAACTTATTTCATAAAAAATATATAGTTGCATTGTTCTATTTTTAGATACAAATTGACAAATTTATGTACTATTAATAGGTTTATGAAATATTACTTTTCAGTGTTAGACTAGACGATTTGGACAACCAGGGGACTGTTTTCAGCACTTAGATAATTTCTAGGGAAAAAAACTATTTTTGCTCCAAATACAATTGGGCTACAAGTACTAATGCTTTACTTTAACTAAGAGATAATTACTCTATTACACTTATTTTTAGAATACTTAGCCAATAACGAGTTTACAGAGAAACGCCCGTATGTCACTTTCATGTGTAATCTCCTCGAAAAAACACGAGGATCAATTTTAATATTAACTTTTCCGTATAAAAAATAACAACCGTCTAATTTTGAACTTGACAATATATCTTGTAATCCATGCATATAATTTCATATAACGTTTCAGTCTTTAAGAAAAAACTGTAGTTAGATTTTTCTCTACTTTTTCTTGCCATTTCCAACTAAACTTAAAAAAATACTGATTTATCTAACAGTGTGTGACTATTTTGACGCATTTATTTAAACTTTAACTAACTTTTAATTAGTCTCTAATTTTGTTGTTTATGAAGCAAAAAAGCGTTCAAGCTGTGTAAATATTAATATATTCTAAGTAATAATTTCTTTTTAAACACAAAAGGTAGTGATGAAAGTGTTTACTTTTGTACCCCAAGTGTAAGATCTGTAATATTCGTCAGATCTGTAGTATTCTTATATCGGTGACGTTCAAAGACACCTCTGCCCTAAAATGGGGGTAAATATTCATCTTGACCATTCCCCTAATTTTTGAAAAAAAATGTTACCAATGTGTATTTGAAATATCCTATTAATTTCATTTTGTCTAATTATCTTTAAAAAATAAAATTCCCATGGTCAAATTGGTACTTTCCCTTAACGTTTAAACAAAACAATCCATTAAATAAAAACTAAATGTTCCACGAAAAAAAAATCCTCCAAATAGTTAAATAAAACTTTAAAACTGAAATCGCAGTAAGTTAAATATATTTACTCATTCAAAAACAAATGCTCAACTACAGTCCATTTGTAAAATTCGTGCTTAGCACTCAGGAACGTTCCCACTTTAAAAGAGGGAGATAGGATAAAGATTGGCTCCTGAGGGTTTCAATTTAAAGCGTGCACTTGTTATCTAACTTTTTTTTTTTTTTTACCGAACTTTGTTTTTTTTTTTAATTTTGCGTTATTTTTTCATTTAATGCAGTTCAAAAGGCCTCTTAAATTTTTTCCTTCATTACGAACTCTCCTATAATCCCCATTTTGATAAGATCAGAGAAGACCTGACGCATGCGCAGATTCGTAGAAGGTTTCACCGAAGATCAGACAGTAAACTAAGGTTAAATAGTATTTTTCTCTTTCATATATGGTACTTGGGTTGATGACTTTTTTTACTCTCTATCTCGGTGAAAATTTCTTTTTCATCGTCGCTATGTTTGCTCTTTTTTCTAGTACATTTTAACAAAACTTTAAAAGTTTATTTTTGTCTCGATGCATTTATTTAGTTTATTATCTTACATGATAATGTGTCATTTAGAAATGATTTGGGGAATCACTTTATGAGACATGTTATTTAAGAGCTTGTGCCTGGCTCGTCATTTCAAGTTTTGCCAGGGGGGCGGGGCAAAGGGTGCAAACGCATTGAAATTGCATCGGAAAACAAAAACCACGCCCACTAACAGGGAAATACATTGATTTCTCAAAGTCAGAAGGGGCAATTGACCCCCCCCCCCTCTGAAGGATGGGCCTGGCTTGTGCTCTTATTTGGCAGATTATTTTACTTTTATTGCCTTGATTAAAGTATTTTTTCTATTTAAACGGAATTTAAATGGAAAAATGTTTCAAAGATGAAGAAAATAGAGAGATTTTTTTTTTAGAAAAATAGAAATAAAAATGATAGAGTATGGCATCTCCAAAACACTGTTTTATACCTAGCTTTGGCTAAACATAGTATTGATAAGAATAATACTATAAACCTTTCGTAAACCTGGTAAAGTTTTAACGAAAAGGGCCGATGTGCTGATCGGCGCGAAAAAGTGAAGTGTTGAAAACGCAAAGAGCAAAAAAAAAAAAAAAAACTACACATTTCACAAGACGCTTTTAACGTGGAGTAAACCCTGTTTAACACAGTATATGTCTAAATCGCTAAGCAAAAATCCAAAATAGTCACAAGATACTGCCCGTCCGTGAAAACCGCGCCTAGCCATCGCGAACCATTCCACTTAAAGGGGTGGTGGGTTGTTAGTGGGTACTTTAAGAATTTACTTAAGAACTTTAATTTTTGATTTTTCCTTTTGACGTTTCAACTTAACTATGTTATTGAAATTAGCATTGTTCTACGTTGTTGTTAATACGGCTCAAAATAGTCATTATTCTGCCCCTTATTGTTATCTTATCTATCTCCATATTTTGGTAAGAACCAAGACCTGACGCTTGCGTAAATATGCGGAAGGTTTTACCGAAGAAAATCAGACAGTATCTTAGTAGCTAAACTCTTTTACAGCGATGACTTGCGTTTGGACATTGAGTATCTAACTTGATGTTCTTGTTTGGTTCTCAGTAATTCTAATTCATGAATTTCTCAATAAAAGAACTTTTTTGGAAGGGTTTTGACGAGTGTTTCACCATAAAAGAATGGAAAAAAAATATTGCCCATTCATTATATTCGGATACCTACGAAGTCACTTGTAGATTTGATTATTTGTTGGATAGGGGTCAAAGAATTTTACTATCAGTCGAGTCTGGAAACTACGATTTTTAAATATTTCTATCGGTTTCTTATTTCCAGTGAAGATTGGTTTCAGCTAGGGAAAAATGGAAAATCGGGGATAGTTCGTGCATCCAAATATCAAAATTTCCTTGATTTTAGTCAGATGGCGGCAAACATTTCACAGTACATTGCTTTTTTTTGTTAAAACGGCCATGATAGTTTGGTAGCGTGAGCAATTTGCAATGAGCAGTTACAACTATTTTTTCTTTTTTTGTTCCAGTAACTATGTTGTGTCTTTCTTTTACCAATATTCATCTTGTTTACTATTCAACTTGAGTAGTTTTTCTAAATGTATGTTTAACTATTCATTTGGAGATTTTGGAATTACTTGCATTTAGAAATCGTTGCCTTTTTGAAAAACTTTCATACGGCTAGTTGGTGCGCTAAACATGTGTATGTTGGCACGCCATTAGATACAGGGAGATTTCCGTCCTTGGTTAGTAAGAGGCACATGTCGAAAACATTCGCTACCGAAACTAGCCATTCAACGCAGAAAGACAATTGAAGGCGCAAATGGATAAAGGTGAAATGTGACAATTTTTTAAATTTCTAGAAAAAGCTTTAAAAAAACTGTTCTTTTTTTAATGGATTTCTCAATGGCTAAAACGGGGTCATTTACCAACATCATTCTATAATCATTTACCAATAGTTACCAACTATTTCTGTGACTAAGGGTACGTGATATTGATGGACTTATCACATTTACCCATGGTAAAAAGTCAAAAAATGTCACATTTTTATCCACTTGCCCTTTCTATTTCTGCCTTTTGCAATTCTCCTACACAAATGCTTGCCATACCATAATATAGGTCAGGTTTCTCTTTCAAGAATGATGGAATTTTAATGCTAAAAATTCCAATTTTTCTGTAGTTAAATCCATACAAGTTGAAGCATTGCTGATAGCTATAGGAATTTTCTAAATGATAATGGGGAGGGGGAGAGGGACGCAACACGTCAATTATGGCAGAAGCCCTTCAATCAAATTTGTGTAAAAGAACCAGGAAGAAACTTAAGGGATATTGTAAGCACTCAAAATAAGGTATTTTGATTATCTTAAGATTTAAAATAATGCACACGCATTCGCCCCCTCCCCCATTTAGCTTTATTATTTTCACTTTCAAAGAGAAGCATCCGCATTTTTTTATTGAATGAAAAGTGATCTATGATGATCAGCAAGTGGATCACAACCCACAAAGTGTATTTGGTTTTGAAAGTTGCATCATGTAAAGGGATCTAAGTTTAAAACACGTACCGTAAAATGGGGTGTATCGGAACAGCGGGGTGATCCGCTGTTCGTCATAAATAAACCATCGGGAATTTTTGGCTGTTTTTTTTTTTTTTTTTGAAATGGTAATAACATTAGTAAGAAAAGTATTTGCCATTCTGGCAACAATTTCTGTCTTATGAGCAAGTCTACATGCGCGGAACGCTAAAAACAAATTTTTATCGTCTGCAAAAATTTGCAAGTACAGACCTCTCTATACTTCAAACTTAAGAGTAGTTTTTTTTTAAAGTATGGGCATATAACTGAGCAACAAAGTACAACATTAGAACAGCCAACATTTTAAAATTGTGTCATGAAAAGGAAAAAATATATGTCAATAGGATAAGGATTTGCGGACCAAACCGAAGTACTTTGATCTGTTGTTCCAATTCAAACTTATTTACAGGAAACTGAAAAATCAAGATTCTTACCTCAATTCTAGGCCAGACAGGGACAATTGTTTATTTTTTTTCATAGACAACAAAATCTAAGAATAACAGAATGTTCCATATTTAAAAAGATCTTCGATTTATGATACTTTTTACTTAAAATACATGGGGGAAAATCATACAGACTATGTAAGAAACGCCCAGTACATAACCAACGATGAATACGTGGGAAAATCTTACAGGACGATCTCCAAGACTGATATTTTGAGAAACTAAAGAAAAGTCAGCAATCATGCCAAAAGATGTTATGAAAATCTTTAGACTAGCCCTAACTGTCAGTTTTAAGAACAAGATCATTTTTGCGGACGACATGAGTCACTTCAATTAAAAATTAAATCTTTGTGTTTTATTCAAATGAATTTTTTTAATTTTAAATTTGCTTAAGTTAATTTAAGTTAAGTTAAATTATACATTTACTGGTAAAGAAAATAAATTTTGTGACAGTAACGATCTGATCTTATTTTCCCCCAACATTACTAATATTTGTGAGACCTATTACAGATTAAATTGAAAAATTTAACCAATTTATGCCCAGTGTCCTACAAACGGGACGCTTGTTAGGTACTGCATACAAAAACCTGTAATGGGTATATCATTTTACTAAAGCTGTTTTTCACAAGTTAAATAGTCCTTCTTGAGAAAGCCAGTTAGAGCCACTATTTGGTCATCAGACTTTATTAACAGCTATTTTCAGACAAATCAGTCAGGCAACGATCCAGCATGGGTAGCCGTAGGAAGTAAAAAAAATTTTGCTAACTTATTTCTCATAAAACAAATTTTAAAATGATTTGCTTATAATTGATCACAGATGCCTTCTATAATGTTACTTTGCACGAGTAAAGTCAAGTAAGGCCGTATTTTGCTTACATATCTGCAAAATATCTCATAAATAGGACGTTAAATAACTTAATAAATGAGGCAACGGCGAACTATTTCAAGCCTAAAATGTAAACCATTCGAAGTAAGAGTTTTAAGCAGAAAAAAAATTGTTTAAAAACTTGGGCATAAATCGGTTAAAAACTGACATGTGTTCCGATTGAATAACATCAGCCGGGTGAATCGGATCACCTCTAAATCAGTATATAAATAAATAGCAAATGTTCAAAATGTTTTGTCTTTGCTTTGAATAACAAAAGGCAATGTAAGACCGAGATATTAACATAAACAAAAGTAAAAAATCATTTAACTACTTTTTTTTACAATCAAAGCTGAACTGCCAGTCCGTGTTAAAATATAGTGGGATGATAACCGAGTAACAGGACGAAATTTTATTCTCAAGACTGGAAAGGCTGCTTTTGCAAAAAGTAGATAATTCTTTTTG
Source organism: Uloborus plumipes (assembly GCA_038373865.1). Classification (NCBI taxonomy): domain Eukaryota; kingdom Metazoa; phylum Arthropoda; class Arachnida; order Araneae; family Uloboridae; genus Uloborus; species Uloborus plumipes. Next base: position 11,727 of record JAXGGA010006945.1, read on the forward strand.
TACACTAGCCTAATTTATCTAATGAAAGAAAGTCATTACTTGTAAATGCAAAAAGTACTAACAATATTGCCTAATTAACGTTTGATTTTGACTTCATAATTTCCGCACTAAGGAGTTTATTTTCTTCATTCCACAATAGTTTTCTTCAAATGATGTCAGGAAATATGTACGAATATCTAATATTTAAAGAAATAGTGAAGCAGCTTCAATGAAAGAAAATACTCTAATCAAACAATTTGTAGAATTATAAACTAAAAATTAAAACAGTTAAAGACGTAAAATAGTAAAAAGCAAACGCTATATTAATAAATTGATAAAAATTAATACAACTAATACAAATAATTCAGATTTGCTCCAAATATATTATTCATGTGTTTCAAACAAAATACAGAATTTAAAGGTAGGTAATTTCGGTACCAGTTCTCGTTGAGTAGTATTTTGAAAAAGGTGAAAAAAAATATCAAATTTAAGTATATACAAACCGTTTTTTCCTTCAATTTTAATAACTCAGTTTTTATGCGCTGAAATCGAAAAAACTAAGGGAATCACTAAGAAATTTTGCGCGAAATATTCTTTATGATGGAAATCCAACAGTGGTAAAAAATTATTTAAACGGTTCATTCCGTGCTCATCAATCAGCACTTATTCAAGACAAATTTCCTCATCCATGCATCGGCAAAGAAAAATAAAGACTTTATTTTAAAGACTAAAATTTCTAATCGAGAGAATTCCGTCCTTTACCACATTGCTTACTGTAAAAGTTTGCTGATAAGGAAAATCTAAGAATTGCAAAATGTGGTACTCCTATCCAGTGGTTGGAAAAACTACATATTTTTTGTAGCGAACTACGACTACAACTACTTATAAATGTAGTTAACTACAGCTAAAACTACTTTTTTAAATGTAGCGAACTACACTACTTTTGAAAAGTAGTTGCTACTCCGGTACTTTTTAAAAAATAAATAACAAGAATACACCGTTTGAGGATCGACCGAAAAAATTCGAAAAGTGGTTTAGATTAAAAAAATTACCTTATTTGAATATGGAGTAGAAACAGGAATTATCTTTGAATTTATTTGTTACTTTTCCTTTTTGTTCCTTTTTTTTTGCTAAAATTTGTAGTTTAGATTTTTTACAATTTTTTTGAATATTCGCCACAAGAAAAACCTTGTTTTTTTCCTTCGTTCTTTTTTTTAAATTTTTTTCATTTATTTATTTTTTTAATTTAAAAGTAGTTTTCAGAGATCGCTACAAACTACTATTTTTTTGTAGCGCGCTACTCACTGCTCTACTTTTTTTAAAAAGTAGTGCGCTACACTACAAACTACTAAAAAATGTAGCTACTACAGTAGTTTCGCTACTTGTAGCGCGCTACTTCCGACCACTGCTCCTATCATTGATATTTCAGCATAATTTGTTGAGAAACTTTTCTAACAATTGTTTAAGAGTGGAACACTTGAGGATGCACCGTTAAACGATTTTCTTTAAAATATTCAACACTAGCTGCGGAGCCCGGCATTGCATGGGCTGAAGAACAATCACAATTGAATAACACGACAAATCAAATTATTTAATTAAATAACTATCTTCAACTATAAGAACAATTTGAACTAATCCACCTGTTCTTTTTGACCATTATTATTTTTAAACTATAATAATAACTCCTGAAACATAGCGTAGTGTTATATAGCCTAAAGTATTCCTGAATAAAATGAACTAATCATCACAAAAAGAAATTTTGAGCTCGAACCAGTAGTTTCTGAAATTAGAGCTTTCAAACAAACTCTTCAACTTTATATTATTAGTACAGAATTAGAGAAAGTAACAAAACTTGAGTGAACAGAGAATGGCCGAAATATTGCTATGCAAAAAACATCTGAAATTACAGCATTTATCTTGACAACCCAATAACCAAAATATGCTACCACATTCAAGTAAAAGAATCTAACGAACATACCTCTAATGTCGTGAAGTTAACTAAACTGGGAGACCACAAGGGAATAAAGCTCTTCATATAGCAGCTAAAAAAGAAAAATTATGCACCAGAAAAAAAATACTTAAACATAGAAATACAGTCGAGTCTCCATCTAACGAACACTCTATTTAGCGAAGTTCTCTATGTAACGAAGCATTTTCTGTGACACAGAAAGTTTCAGCAAAAAAGCATGTAAATTTGTCTCCCTTTAACGAATATCAAATGGCCCAATTTCTCTATTGCGAAGTTTTTATGGGAGAAAGTGTCAATGTTCGTGAAAATAGAAGTCTTTCTTCTACTGCCTTTGTGAAGGCTTACTTTGTGAAGAATCACTTCACACATGTGAAGAATTTTATGAGCAAAGTGTTTCCAAAGTGCAGCAAAAAATCACGGACTATTTTCAAAGTAAAACTAGTGTCGTCGACTAAGTTCAGGTTTGATTCGTTTAATTTATTAATGTAAAAATTTACAAAAATTCACCAATTATACTACAGATGCGAGTAGTATTCCTGATACAATTTAATAGGTTAATAAATTAATTTAATTAGTTTTATTTCTTAAGTTATTCACTGCGTTACATTTATAACTTCAAAATATGCACAGTATTTATTTCTTGCTAAAATGTATTCTAAAAATAGTAAAGTGAGATTTAACCTAATGTACTACTTATACATGTATAGCCCCTATTGAAAAATTAAGCATAGAAATTTGCTATTTCCTCTATAGCGAAGTTTCTATATAACGAACCTTTTCAATGGTCCCTTGCGACTTCGTTATATGGAGACTCGACTGTATGTATGATAGAAAAAAATATGCGCTTAAAATGATATTCTAATTCATAAGGTATTTTCAAGACAAGCGTCAAGAGATTTCCTAGTCATATAGGTATCACGTAAAAATAGGGAGCAAATTTTGAACAGCATAATCAAGAGTGACATTTACAGCATGCAAAGATTCAAACTAAAGTGAAAAACTCTTAAGGAATGTACCCTTATTGCACACTTTTCATACAGCGATGGTAGGGCTTTAGTGCGTCAATATGTAAAATTAGCTTTCATAACGAAAAGACATTGAGAAAAAGTCAGTACCCCCGTTAAGAATCGAATATGCAGATTCATTTGAGCATCCAAAATTCCAAGCAGAAATTTTGGCGATTTAATACTTTTCATTTTAATACGATAGAATAATTTTAAACAGAAGAAAATATATATTTATTAACTTACTAAACAGTAATATAGAAAGTAACTAAGCGAGTGACTTGGCCTTAAACAAATAATGATTTTAAGTACAGGTTAAATTAAATGGCATATTGAGAAAATAAACACTTCAAAAGCACCGACAGAAACAATTTTCCCACTTTCCCATGCAAAAACTCAGGGCCTTGTTCAACAAAGCAAATCACTGCTAACGGTAAACAAGGACAAAGTTGTTCATTACTACTAAAAATTTTAATCCCACTTCTTCAAATGAGCAGCAACCAACTGCTGTTCACGTGGCATTGATAACGTCAAAGCTCACGAGCAGTTAGAAACTGTCTAAATAAAATGAATTAAGACTAACAACATTTAATAACAATATTCACTCACTTGATGTCACTCGAGTAAAAAAATGGTGTAGAAACTGCAAATTCGAGGCTAATTTCACAATTATTTCCTAAAACACAAAAAGCAGCTTCCAAAATTCGCAGTCAATATGACTCGGAGCTTTGGTTCCCTTTGAAGAATCGAGAATCTAAGGATGAAAACCTCACCTTATGTTTCGACTAATCGCGTCCCGCGGTTGCAATCGTTCGTTCGTTTTTGGGCTCTATGCCCAGGTTTTTGATGAGGACTACAATCTAGTGTTTTTCCTCCGTTACATATGATTTTTATTACATATATCTTGTACAGACAATATATGAAGGAGTTACATCACTAAGGAAGGAAAGTACATCCGGAGCTAGGGTGGGAGTCGAACCCACCGTCTCAGAGTTATCGGCAACACGCCTTAGACCGCTCGGCCACTGAGATCTCTCCGCGGTTGCAATCAACGCAGTTATTTTTATGCAAATTATTTTCAACAGTCACCAATCAGAAAAGGAGTTTTTCTAATTCTAAACAACGCAACACCATCGTGATCGGAAATAATGATATGCTTAATTTTAACGTAAACGGAGTTAATTCAACATTACCCCTAAATTTGCAAAAAATTGCTCGAACACGTAGATATTTTATTTTTGAGTAAACAATACTGAATCACTTTACTAAAACATTGTTTCAAATAGAACTTCTACAGAATTTTAGGGAATGAAATGATTGTAAAATATAAGCTTAAATGTGAAGACGATAAATAAAAAATGTAGCAATGAAATAGTTTTATTCTATTTACTATTTTGTTTCATTATTGTTGCTCAGACGATCTTAATTGCTACGCAAAAGCTCAGATTTTCATTCTGATAGCGTTCGTGCCACAGAGTGATAAATGGCGAATCTATTCGCCAAGACACATCATTTTGATGCCTTAAAATGAAATTTACTGCAATGAAGCGATAGTGTTCCACGAAGAGCCGATTTACAACGAAACATTTTTTTCTTTTTGTAACAACGAAATGGGGATATACTCGCTTAGTACTAACGAGCACAACTACGAAAATAAAAACAAACTACAATATTGCGACAACCATCTACACTGCGATTCAAAAGTTTAGACAAACGGCAAATATGTGAATAAAAAGAAAACTATTCGACGAAATGCTTTCAAATTTCTACTGCAGGTACACAATATGGTCCCAAATACGTGTCTGGAGTTCTTATAACTATAACTGGAATCAAATTTTAGATATTACAAAAGCCTTTTTTTTACATTGTTGCAAAAGTTTAGACAATAGTCAGATTTTATGCAAATATCCATTGAAATGTGATTGGTGGAGGAAATGCGGGACTTTATAATTCATTTTTAAAGTTCAGAGATTACTGAATAAATAATTAAGAATTCAAAAGCTCTGTAGTTCTCGTGTAAAGAAGATGAGAAAGTTTGGAAGCTGAAATTTGAAAATGAACCTACTTTATTGATTGTTTGTCTTTTAAATCGACTCTAGTATGGTAGTACGTTGTTTTTTACTTTGTGGAGAGAAAATTCAGACATGCGTATCGATCAAAAGACCAAGAAAAAATATATTTCTTAAAGATGAAGGAATTGAAAAAACGGCTCGAACTGACGATTTGCCCCTTAATCCTACAAAACTTCAACTTCGGTCAAAAACAGCACGTGACAGCATAAGTAGATGAACAACTAAATCGGAATGCATAAAAAAACAAAGAATTGTGCTTGAGCTTTTTCGGACAGCGTGTCCCAAATAAGCCAGATTTTATTGGTAAAAGTAGCACAGAATAAGATCATTGGATATTTCTCAAGTCCCGCGAAAAGAATTATAATCCATCTAGGTCATCCCAATTTTAATAATTTTTATCAAGGAAAGTACCATTCATTTTTTAGTCACGGTGATACAGATGCTGCATTTCACATTAAAATCTGGCTTATTTGGGACACTCTGTCCGAAAAGGCTCAGGCACAATTCTTTGTTTTTTTATGCATTCCTATTCAGTTGTTCATCTACTTATGCTGTCACGTGCTGTTTTTGACCCAAGTTCAAGTTTTGTAGGATTAAGGGGCGAATCGTCAGCCTGAGCCGTTTTTTCAATTTCTTCATCTTTTAGAAATATAATTTTTCTTGGACTTTTTGATCGATACGCATGTCTGAATTTGTTCTCCACAAAGTAAAAAACAATGTATTACGATACTAGAGCCGATTTAAAAGACAAAAAATTAATAAAGTAGGTTCATTTTCAAATTTCGTCTTTCAAACTTTCTCATCTTCTTTACACGAGAACTAAAGAGCTTTTGAGATTTTGATTATTTATTCAGCAATCTCTGCACTTTATAAATGAATAATACAGTCCCGAATTTCCTCCACCAATCACATTTCAAGGTATATTTGCATAAAATCTGACTAGTGTCTAAACTTTTGCAACAATGTAAAAAAATGTCTTTTGTAATATCCAAAATTTGATTCCAGTTATAGTTTTGAAAACTCCAGACACGTATTTGGGAAAAAATTGTCATTCCGCAGTGGAAATTTGAAAGCATTTCGTTGAATAGTTTTCTTTTTATTCACATATTTGCATTTTGTCTAAACTTTTGCATCGCAGTGTATATCATGGCGAACTACGGATTTAATTTTAAAAAGTTCTATGGCAACCCTTTGGCTTAGCGAATAAATTCGCAATTCATCGCTCTGCGGCGCCAACAGATACTATTTTTTTCGTGCTTAGTAAACAAGGTGGGGAATGTTTTTAAGTTGTGAATATAGATCAACTGCGACGAGATGGCCGGTGTCAATCAAATAAGAAAACGAGTCCATTCCTTAAAATAGGTAGAATTTCTACCCATTCAAATTCCACCATCAATTGTGAATCCCATTCCTCAATTTTCATCTGCGTATCACCTCTTCCTAAAAATGGACAATCCTGAAAAAAGGAGGAGTCATAGGCCATCTCTGCGAAGTTGAATTATATCATGCACTCAATATCGTCTCTTCATTTGTTTTCTTTTTCTGCGGAGGTTAAGTAAACATAGTAGTAGTCGTAGTCCGTTAAATGGAGGAGCTATAATGATAAACGTGTGAACAAACTGCTGTCTCGAAATGAAATGCAGTGGAAAATGGCCCGTTCGGGGAAACGATATCGTATGAGTGAAAAAACAGAGCTATAGACGACACGACACCGTTTTATCGTTGCAGTATTACCGCCCGACTTTCGTCGTTGTCGTGTCGTCAAATGGAAAATCGCCCTTAGGAGGCAAAGCGCATAGCACGCAGTCCTCATGTATGTTAAAGCTGATGGCTTCTGGAAAAAAAAAATAAATAACCCTTTTTTTTTTTAATTTGTAAGTGAGGCATCTATTCGATGAATATTAGTCCAGTTTGTATTCTTCCATTCTTTGAAGAAAAAAAAAAGAATACATCGTAAAAATTGAATGTAAAGGTAAGCAAAGGATTCATTTAAAACCTTTCTAGCGCCAATTCATATCAGTTACGTTACATAAACCGAAATGTACTTTTGTGTAAAAGCCAAAAAAATGTTCGAAAATGTTTTGTTTATTCTATCTTCTGAAGGAAAAATTTGAAAGCAAAATATATTTCATTGACGCATTGGGCGACGTGCAGCGCTGATGATTGAAGCCGTCAATAATTGTCAACAAATTATTCCTTGTTGTTTTTTTGTACCAGCTAGGCTAACATTTTGGGGTGAGCCGCTTTTTACCTTTTCCAACCGTACTGTAATTTGGTCCGACTTCCTAAGTCCACACACGCCATAATGACTTGTCTTTCGGGTAGGTAACCACTCACAGCATAAAAACACATCCACACAAAGATGGGACAAGGACTGGAGAGGGAAGCTACAACTATGGCCGAGACGGGATTCGAACCCAGAACCTCCTGAGTCAAACTTCTCGGACCACTAAACAAGGTATCGGCACATTATTCCAGGATACTGACTATAGGTCAGGATATTGACAGGCAAACCTTGGGACAAGCTTTAAAATAATGTAATTGTTTTTTTCAATCAGTAAAATGAACTAAAACAATATTATCTTACACTCTTAAATGTGAACAACATCAGTATTACAAATTAAACTTGTGGTACTCATGTAGTATTCATGTAAAATTTTTAAACAATTTATGCACATTTGAGAAACAGGCTGGGACATGCAAAAAGAGTGACTTTTGGGTTATTCAAAATTTTTTGAAGAAAAAAATAGATGAAGTATTGTTTTAATTTGAATGGGATAGCATCGGAAAAAGTATTTCTGACAAATAAAAAAAAAAAAAAAAAAAGGTAAATTAATTTTTGTGTTCTCCTTCGGAGGCATGATATTATTAGGATTTTGGAGAATCACCGTAAAAAATTGTTCACGCATAAGAATTAAAAACTGTATTGACGTTTATAACGTAAAATGGGTTTTTTTATTCTTAGATTTTTTCTTTGAATGTAATTGAAAGCTGTATGCTTACGTGCGATACAATCGCTACATGAGATTGCAATTGCTACATGCGATTTTAAAGTCTTATAAAAGACATCACATAGAGAACAATTTTTTTTTGTTTCTTGTTCCAAAGTAATCATTTTAGTACTTGCTTCAGTTAAAAGGAAATTTATTCGGTAAGTTTCTTACACCCATAAATTGTTATTATGTTTGTGAAGTGAAAGATTGTCATAATTTCACCTAATTACGATTTGATAAAAAAACCCATTCATGTTGCCTCTTTTGGAGAATTTTCTTTATGAACCAAAATACTTGGAGGTTCTTAATGTGATTACTTGCTGAAAATAGATTTTCTTTTCTGCTGACAATTTTCAATGAATCAGAAGACCACAAGTTATTACATCGGAAAAATACTTTTTATGACGCATTTAAGGGCAACGGGTACGAAGGAAAGACATTATATTATACAAAAAAAAAGTTTGCTTCACATCGAAATTACTTCTTCGAAGCCTCTGTAAATCGCTCTGCCGATGCTGCGCATTTCTAACCTGTTATTGATAGCAACTTGATGTCTACTCTAAGCAGCATATTTTTTCCAGTTACAATCAAGTAGATAAAAAATGAATAAAAAAAATAATAAAAATTGTATTTTTACATATGTTTTTCTTGCCTTCTAATGTAAATTATCTCGTTGCATGTGGCTGCACTGTAAAAAAGGAAGGTTGTTTTAACAGTATAATAAGAACTGATTTTATAGTAACAAACTGCAAAATTGCTAATTTTAAAGTGATAAACTGTAAAATTGCTTAATTTACAGTACTAAACTGTTAAATTGCTAATTTTACAGTGATAAACTGTAAAATTGCTCATTTTACAGTGATAAACTGTAAAATTGCTAATTTTACAGTGATAAACTGTAAAATTGCTCATTTTACAGTGATAAACTGTAAAATTGCTCATTTTACAGTGATAAACTGTGAAATTTCTCATTTTACAATGCTAAACTGTTAAATTGCTAATTTTACAGTGATAAACTGTAAAATTGCTTATTTTACAGTGCTAAACTGTTAAATTGCTAATTTTACAGTGATAAACTGTAAAATTGCTCATTTTACAGTGATAAACTGTGAAATTTCTCATTTTACAATGCTAAACTGTAAAATTGCTAATTTTACAGTGATAAACTGTAAAATTGCTCATTTTACAGTGATAAACTGTGAAATTTCTCATTTTACAATGCTAAACTGTAAAATTGCTAATTTTACAGTAATAAACTGTAAAATTGCTAATTTTACAGTGATAAACTGAAATTGCTCATTTTACACTCCAGGAGTGACGCCGCAACGGACATACGACCAGTATTAAATGGTGGGGTCGTGGTAGTCCGGTTGGTAAGGCGTCGGACTCGTGACCGGAGGGTCCCGGGTTCGATCCCAGCCGATCAAAGATCCACCGTCTTGATTAATGGTGGCTGGGGGACGTTAAAAATGTCGTGGTCACAAAGTCCTCCAAGTGAAACGATACCTCTGGGGGTGCTGGGCCAAGGGTTTGCTCGGCCCTTGGTCTGGTTCAAAAAAGAACAGAGCGCTCTTCAGGGCCCTATCCCGGTTAAACCACGAGTTGTAGTATTTACGGAGGACCCTGGAGTGTGTGAAGTATTAAATGATGAGTGAAGTACTATATACTAAAAAAAAAAACAAAAATAAATTCATTGATCTTAGTTTAGTAATCTGTGATTGCACATGTATTTTTCTCGTTTTCTTATTGATTTATCCGTTCAAAATAACTTCAAATATCTTTGTGCTCTTGAATGGTCAATATACATGTTCTTATTCCACAAAGATCATGTCAAAGTCAAATCAAAAGTACGGTAGAGTTTGGCTATGTACTTGATATGCGATTTTATTTTTTCAATTTATAGAGGAGGTACTATTTTTAGCTTTTACCTCTTTCTGAAACTAATGAAGATGATTATTTTAAAATTGGAATTTTCAGCAAGCAGGTATATTCAACTTCTCATTCTAACATAATGGTGTTTCGAAGTGTTTTAGTGTACAAATCTTGGTTCCATATAAATATATATTATTTTTCTCATAGTTAAGTTACTTTTTGGTAGACAAAATTTAACATATTATTTAAAACAAGTATTATTATTTTTAAATTGTAAAATATATTTCTCCTTACACTATTTGAAAGTTTAGGGTTTTTTTTTTCTTTTTTTTTTTTTACGTTTGAGTAGTTTGAATTTGACGAATCCAGATATAGGAGGGTAGTAAAACTGAGTATTTTTCTCAGCATTTTTCAATTTTTCAGCAAATTATTAGCTGTGGTCTTATTGCAAAGCTGAAGAAAAGTTAGGTTGTCTTTGTTTTGGATCCAGATGTTCATTTAAATACGGAGCGAGTTGTTACAACTTCCTTGCCATTCCAGTTCTCGAAGATGAAGAAAATACACGAACATCTTGAGACAGAACAAAGACTACATTCTTTTCCTGCAGCTTAGCTATAAGACCACAGCTAATAAAGACCCACAAAAGAAAAAAAAACATTGAGCTAAATTAACCTGTAAGGTTTTTTTTAATTATGAAAATAATATTTTAATACAGTGTTACCCTTTTTATACAACTCTATGCATTTTTCTGTTGTCCAGTGCTCTCCTATTCTTATTAGAAGGCAATTTTTCTCATTTCTCAAAAATAATTTCAATTTCCGAATATTTGTTTTTTCACAATTGTAAATGAAATATTGAACCTACAGACTTCTTTTTAGGCTTAAATGAAAGCCGATTAGATGTCCAAAGAGGAGTCCATAAGGCATCTTATAATCAACAATGTTACGTTTAATTCAAATTCTCAAGGTAGTAGTAACCTTTCCCCACGGGAAAAAAGAAGTTCGCGTGAGATTTCTTCCAACAATAATTTGATTATTACCAAAGCTGACAAAGGGGGGCAGATTGTAATTATGGATAAAAACAAGTACATTTCCGGGGTCAATGACCAGCTTCAAGATGGCCCGTACACTCAATTAGAACAAGATCCTTCATCAAATGAATTAAAAACTGTTCGTAATGCTATCAAGACAAGTCAACTGTTTTCCAACCGCACTAATTTAATTCCCTCAGTTTCACACTGTGCCAGATTCTACGCCTTACCCAAAGTCCATAAGATTGGAGTTCCCTTGAAGCCTATCGTTTCTAATATTGACACCGCTTCTTATGGGTTGGCCAAGTTTCTCACTTCTAAGTTTACTCCATTACTTGACTCCAACACTCATTCTGTCAAAAATTCAATAGAATTTGTCAACATCCTTCTTAAGTTCAAACCCAACAATTTACTTATGGTTTCTTTTGATGCCAAATCCCTTTTTACAAACGTACCTGTTAGAGGAGCTTTGCAATGTCTGGAAAACAGACTCCGTGAATTTCACCACACTGATCGCGAAATTATTGAACTTGTGAGTTTGACAGAAACTTGCCTTAAACATACTACCTTTGTCTTTAGGGGTACATTCTATCAACAAATCGGGGGGCTTGCTATGGGTAACCCCTTAAGTCCTGTCTTAAGTGAATTGTATATGGATTATTTTCAACAAAAACTCTTTAAATTATTTGATTTTCCACTTTGGCTCAGATGCGTCGACGATACCTTTATCCTTTTGGACGGCACAGCGGAAATAGTTCCGGGGGTTATTGATCTAATCAACTCAATTGATCCCAACATCCAGTTTACTGCTGAAATTGAAAGTAATAATTCTTTGCCCTTTTTGGACGTACTCATTTCAAAGAACAATAACCAATTTTTCACTACCGTTTACCGAAAACCATTTGCTGTTTGTCTTCCTCCACATTCTCGCTCCTGTCATCCCATATAACAAAAACACGTTTGTTAACCGCGCTATTTATATATGTTCTGACAAGTCCCTTCTCAATGATGAACTTAATTTCTTACGGAGTGTGGTCGTTGACAGAGGCTATCCTTTTCAAATCATTGACAATGCTTACAATAAACTTTCGAACCGCAGTGTATCCCAAAAACAAAAACCCATTGTTCCTTCTGCCAATTTCGTTGTCTTACCATTTTATTCAAAAATCTCCAATCGCATTTCCAGAATACTCAGCAAGTTCGATTTTCATGTCATTTACAGACCCATCAATAAACTAACTTTTTCTAAATTAAAAGACCCCATCCAACCATTTGATCAGTGAGGCATTTATCACATAAACTGAATGTAAAATTGGATACGTCGGACAGACCCGACGGGCGCTAAAATTCAGGTTAAAGGAACACGAAAAATATGTTAAAAAGAAAGAACTTTCAAAATCTTCAATTGCGAAACACTGTTGGGACACAGGCCATAGATTTGTTTTCTCCGAAGCTAAAATTATTTGTAGACCTTCAACTGTTGGTGAGTTAGATTTCTTAGAAGCCTTTCATGTTCACAAAAATTTTAGTAATATTTGTAACGAATCCTTTGCAGTTCCACACATCTCGCCAATTTTACTTCATGCTTTTAAATTTTCTGACAACGCAACGCCAAATCTGAGCTCGGCACACGCTGACACCTGATTGGCATAGCTTTTACTCCTTTCCTGTTTAAACTCTCCCGATACTTTGGTTCTTTCCATTTCTTGCTTGGCACTGAGGAAGGAGGCTTTATGCCTTTGAAACATGTTTGCCAATTTTAATTCGACCTATTTGTGCCTTTAGACGTTGTTTTTCGATTTTTACTTATATTTTGATTATTTTAAGTGCATTTACACTAAAAGAATGTAAATAAAATATTTTTGGAAAAAAAATAGAACCGACTTCAGTTGGAAATTGCTCTAAAAAGCAAAAAAATAATTTTTTTTCTTTGAGCACCATCGAAACTACTTTTAAACATAAGTTTGAAGTCGGCGCAAAAACAATGTATAGAATCATACGCAACTACAAATCAACTATAAATATAAATTTTAATGGATACATTTCATTGATTACCACACATTCGTGTAATGGTACAAATATTCTGCTTTTAATTTTCGATGGTTTCTCTGAAAAATGTTGGCAAAATATGGTTAAATATTATTTTACCTATCGTTTTTGCGCCGACTTCAAAACTTATGTTTAAAAGTAGTTTCGATGGTGTTCAAAGAAAAAAAATATTTTTTACTTTTTAGAGCAATTTCCAACTGAAGTAGGTTCTATTTTTTTTCCAAAAATATTTCGTGTGACACCGTCCATGCATGTTTATTATTTTCATTATTTTTAAAGTACTTTTAAACATAGTTCAAGTTTTTCCCACATTAAAATCATTACTTTTCTTACAATATGTCGTAATTTTTTAAGTTACAAAATGTTTTTTCTAACACTTCTATTATTTATTTACTGCTTAAAGCAATCGTTCTTCATTTCTTTCACAAGTTGCAGTCTTATCTTTACTTAATCGGGTATTCTAATATTTGGCAAAAATACACCAAACAAGAGTAAAAAGAAAAACACCATAACAAAATTATCAACAGGATTCCGAGATGAATGGCCTTAAATGAAGAGAATGGGGAAAAATGATGCACTACCTGATCATAGGTCAAGTATTGAAAAACGTGTTTCCTAAAGCTTTATTATTAAATCGAGCGATATCTCAGCTTTCAAATCAAATTGCTCTTCTTCAGACCTACAGAAACATTTTGCTCGAAAACTGAAACACAATTCTTTCGAAATGCCTATTTTCGCTAGCAAGGGGAATTTCAGAATGTTCTCTCCATTAAGTTTTTAACCCATTAATGCCTGACATTTTTTTTCCAAAGATATTTTGTATACTGGTTACAAACAGTGTTTAATGGACAGGAAAAATAATAAAAAAATATTATGTAAAAAATATATTTTTTATTAAGGAAAGAAAAATCGTCCCTTAAAAGTTACGATAGACCCCAGAGGGTACATACTTTTTTACTAAATTTTTTTTCTGCCTACGATATAATATTTAAAAAGACATTTTATAAGAAGAAATAAAATCAGCAATTAACATAAACTGGGAAGCTGGGAATAACTTTGAAAACTTAGCTTTTTCTTGAGATTGTGAACGATGTCATTTTTGATAAAGATCATATTAAAACTGCTACAGAACACACTTTACAATGGTTATGTGCTGCAATCTGTTAATAACGAATTGAAACAATACCAAGGTACTAATTGAACACTATTATTTGGTTGAAATGTTCATTTTGGGGAAATTCAGACCCTTTTTTGGACCGTCCCAAAAAAGGGACGATAGGCATTAATGGGTTAATGCAGTAAAACGAGGTAAATCGTACACTTTCCAGCTTAGATCACAAAAAGTAATTACAATTTTTTTTATTTATTTATTTGATTTTTGGAAAAAAAACTTCGGTCTTGCTTTGCTCTTGATATTAAAACCTGTAATAGGGTCTAACAATAATACGTAATAGAGAAGAATAAGAAAAGAATAGACAGTAACTGCCAAATAAAGGTTTATTTTCTATAGCAGTATAGGTATGATCTGTTAAAATTTGAAAATAACTTTGAACAATGGAAGATTAAAATTAATTTTAAGAAAATGCATTTTAGTTGAAAAACAAAGAATTAATGTAATTTAAAGTCACCCATGTTGCGTCCACAAAAATAATCTTATTCTTAAAGCGAGCAGTTGTGGCTTGGTTTAAGTTTTTTCATAATATCTTCTGAGAGGAACGATGCATTTTTTTTATTTTTCTGAAATCTTAGAGTTTCGGGTAAAGTCTTTCAGCGTATTCATCTTTCTCGGCGTACAAGACTTTTGCTGCATGAAGTCAATGCCTTTTTTTCCACGTAATTGTTCAGTACAAAGAATTCTCCACAGGCAAAAATATTTTTTAATCTAAAACTTTCTTTCATTCTAAGATTTAGTTAACCAGAAGAACTTAACTAGAGAATTGGGATTAGAATTTTTCGATTTTTAAGCTGTTCCTTCGTTTCTCTTTTTATTCCATTGAATAAGTTTGAATTGGCACAACCGAACAAAGTGTTGTGATTCACCCCGCAAATCCTTATCCAATGACATCGTAAGGAATTCTTTTATTTTTATGACACAATTAAAATTGTTAATTCTAATGCAGTACTTTGTTGCTCAGATATATGCATAGTTGAAAAATACTGTTCTTGTGTTTAAAATTTAAAGAGTTCTGTGATACAAAGTTTCGCAGATGATGAAAACTTGATGTTTTTTAGCGTTCCGCTTTAAGTCTTGCTCATGCTCATAAGCTAGTAATATTGTCAGAATGACAAAAGTAAATGTCTCTTATTTCTCAGGATAATACCGTACTAAAAAAATTACAGTCAAAAATACCCTACCGTATATTTATGGAGAACTTTGTATGATCGGAAATTTTCGTTCCGATACACCTAATCTATACCCAGGAACTTCATTTCAGTAATGGAAATATTTTTCCCAGACAGAACATTTCTTCCGCATGTCTAAGATATTTTCGCTTTATCTTCAAGTTCTTTGCTCTTAGTCCTTAGTGTTTTCCATCAAAACATAGCTTCTCTACGGATCTTAGTCCATTTATGCCCAGTAGCCTAAAAACGGGACGCTTGTTATAGTAACTGCATACAAAAACCTGTAATGGGTATATCGTTTTACTAAAGCTGTTTTTCACCAGTTAAATAGTCCTTCTTCTTGAGAAAACCAGTTAGAGTCACTAGTTGGACATCAGAGTTTATTTACTGACAGCTATTTTCAGACAAATCAGTCAAGCAACGATCCAGCATTGGGTAGCCACAGAAAGTAAGTTTTTTTTTGCGACCCTTTTTTTCATAAAATCAAGCTATTTTAAAATGATTTTCTTAAAATTGATCAGAGATGCCTTCTGTAATGTTACTTTGCACAAGTAAAATCAAGTACGGTCGTATTTAACTCACATATCTGCAAAATATCCCATCAACAGAACGTTAAATAACTTAATAAATATGGCAACGGCAAACTATTTCAAGCCTAAAATGTATGTAAACCATTCCAAGTATGAGTTTTAAGCAGATAAAAATTGAAAAAAATTGTTAAAAAAAACTTGGGCATAAATGGGTTAATTCTCCCCATCCCTCCGTATTCCTATCGGGCTCAATATCATTCTATGATGTTGTAGCTAAACGTAAGTGATAAGAAATTAATTTCACTATCCCCAGCTTTCGGGGGCATAAACTTTCTTTCAATTACGAAAGATTTTATAAATTTAAAAATTTTGCACGAAAAGTTTTCCAACGTGAATTATTTTTCGGGAAGACAAAATAAACAGACAAGGGAATGCAGAATTATTTATTTCCATACATTATTCATAATCGCGATTATAGTATGTTGTAAACTCCCTTAAATATGGCTATGAACTTGATTCAAGAATCAGAACTCAATTTTCCTGATTACTGTAAACAACACTTATTCTTAGTAAGGCCCTTTATCATTCAAAATATGTGTAACGTTTGTAATTAGTATTTTATACTTTTGCCTAAATTCATCGTATTTTATCCAGTGCAAAATTGACACATATTAAAAGCTCTTTTAAAATTATGCAACAGTTAGAAATAAATTAAAAATCAATTTCCACCTAATTTTACCTCTTTAACATAAATATCGTCGTAGTGTTTCTTTTTTTTTTCTTTGATAAATTTTTCATTCTTGACCTTTTCTTCTAAAAACCCTTAACTCTTTTCAATTTTTCTTATATGATTATTAAATTCTAAGTATCAGTGTTTTAATTCCCCCAAGATTCAAATTTTAAAACATACAATATTTTCTTAAAAAATTGTACTCTGTTTTTAAACAGTAGGTCAATGATCTAAGCTATGTATTTCCCTTCAATTTGTTTTAGAAAAGAAAAAAAAACATGTAAATGTAGGGGAATGTGGGGCAAAATGAAATAGTTAAGTTTACTCACCTTCTTCTAAAGGAAAAAATGGGAATTTTGTGTAAAAATTATTGTACATAAAGAAGGAACAATACATTTTGCAATACAACTTTCGTTGAAATATTATTTTTCATCTTTGGCAGTTATTTTGTACTTCCAAAAAAATGTGGAAAATTTACACCTCAAAAAATCATGGGGCAAAGTGAAAAACAAAATACTCTTGTTATGAAAAAATATCTACGCGACGATTAACAGTAATTTTCATCAAATGAGTGTATAGATAAGCAACAAAAACAATTATTAATGGAAAATAAAAGAATAAGTAAATAGTAAATGAATAAATGAATGATGTAATATGTAAGAAAAATAAATGAGAGAATAAAATAGAGAATGAATAAGAAAATGTGTTAATGAATGAGTAAATAAATAAATGAAGGGTCAGGGGGAAAAACCACGGTAGTCCACTTTTTGTTGAATTTAAACTGATGCTACCACCTGTTAGAAAAATAAGTGTAATTTCGTTTAGTATATGCAATATTCGTGAAAAAACACTGTAGTCCATGTATTATTGTCATTTTAGAACAAGTATACTGGGGAAGTTTATGAGTTCGTAGAGTTTAAATTTCGTTTTTCTCAAAATGAATCAAATGTGACTACCGTGGTTTTTCCCCCTGACCCTTCAAATAATTAAGAAAAAGAATGTAAATAAATTAATTCATGAAGAAATAAGTACGTGATTTAATAAATGAATGAATAAGTAAACGAAATGAGCTATTCCATTTTGCCACATCCACTTTACCCTGCATACACTTAACGAATTACATTGAAAATTTTAAATCAAAAAATGCCTAATCTAAACCAAATAAGGACTGTACTGGGCATCAATAGCTCTCAATTAATAGTTCAAATGATAAATACAAAGATTTTATCATTTTTATTATAACGCGAAATAATTTTCAAAAACGACGAATATTGCAATAAAGGTATCAAATTTTGAAAATGGATGATATAATTTTTTTCGTTGATCTTTGGAGCTGCTTATTTTTTGACAGGAATCAACTATATGTCTAAGAACTTAGCTAAAATATTACTAGATGGGTGACGATGCAAACTATAAAAATATTTTACCATTTCACTTTGCCCTACATTCCCCTACCGTAAAGTCGGGTTACTTGGACCCACAAGGAGGTTACTTGAGCCCACAGTAAAATGATAAAATCTGGGTTTAGTACTAGCATTAGAGACTGCAGAGTGCTTCTACCTAGAGGAGAAACAAGGAACTACGTGCAAGTCTTCAACTAATAAGTACCAAACCTAGATTTTATCATTTTACTGTAATGGGCTCAAGTAACCCCCTAGGGTCCAAGTAACCCGACTTTACGGTACTTTTATTTATTTATTTAGTTTTCGGGTGATTGCATAAAATGTCTTTGTCATTTACCTTTTTCGTTAAATAAAAATTATTTATATTTTCGAAAATATCGGTATTTACTAACTTCAGTTTACGGGTTTTTCTGGGAAGAAAAGGAGAAGGGGGGGGGCGTTAGGTTTCAGTTAACCTCTAGAGGCAAGGAGCCCAAAAAGTTTGGAGTCGCTGGTTTGTGCCGGACACCTTGTCTAGTGGTCAGAGAAGTTTGACACGGATGAGGAGTAGGGTGGGGCGAAAAATGAAAAGTTTTTCAGATCAACTTCTAATAGTTGCCAAAAGTTGTCTTTGGTGATAGTTAGCTTTTGTGCAAAATTTGAGAAAAATCGGTTCATATCTTCAGAAGGCGCTGCGATCGTAAAGTTTTATCATAGCTTTTATCGGGATGTTATGGTTAAAATATGAAAAACAATGCCGTTAGCTAATCTCACTGCATTTTTTTACTCATAAGATATCTTCATGCATTCAAAGCATATGAAATAACTCACAAAAAATTATTTTATATGATATATTTATATTTCAAGCATTTAAAAAGAAACAAAAACGTGAAAAAAGTGATTTTTTTGAAATATAAATATATCATATAAAATAACGTTTGTGAGTCATTTCATATGCTTTTAATGCATGAAAACATCTTTTGAGTAAAAAAAACGCAAAGAGACTAGCTAAAGGCATTCTTTTTGATATTTTAACCATAAAATCCATAACAAAGCTATGGTAAAACTTTGCGATCGCAGCGCCCCCTGAAGATATGAGCCGATTTTTCTCAAATTTTGCACAAAAGCTAACTATCACCAAGGACAACTTTTGACAACTATTAGAAGGTGAGGTGATAACCTTTTTATTTTTCGCCCCACCCTAATGAGGAGGTTTCGGGTTCGATTCCCAACTCGGTCATGGATGTACGCTCTCTCTCCTGTTCTTTCTTTGTGTGAGTGTGTTGTTGTGCTGTGAGTGGTTGCGCACCCCATAAATGGGTACCTGTGGCAAGTGTGCACTGTGGAAGTCTGACTTCACACCTAATGAGGGGTACAGTTGGAAAAGGAAAGCAGCGCACCCCAAATTGCCTGATAGTCCAAGATCTCACTATACTTCGCAGCAGTTTAACTTGTCAGTGACGTCACTACGGGCGGAGCCAATAAGAGCTCACAAGCAGTCAGCGGTCTCCTCAGATTCGCCAAGTAGGCTGTGACGTTTTATCTAGCTCGTTTTTCATAGGCTAACGTCACGCTGTTGGCTCCGCCCGTAGTGACGTCACTGCCAAGTTAAACTGCTGCGAAGTATAGGTTTGACCTACCCTCATCGAGGTTCCTAAAATTTTTAACATGAATGAAGAGTAAAAGTTGCGAATAAAACGATAAAGTAAAAGTTTCTACCTGTTTCAAGATCCCTAATGAGGGTTGTCATGGGCTAAACGCTACCAAAAAATGACTGATTTACCCTCATCGAGTTTCCTAAAACTGTTAACATAATTGGAGAGTAGAAGTTGTAAATAAAACGACAATATTGGGTTGTCTACTTTTTTCGGATCCCTAACCAGGGTTGTCAGGG
Source organism: Uloborus plumipes (assembly GCA_038373865.1). Lineage (NCBI taxonomy): Eukaryota > Metazoa > Arthropoda > Arachnida > Araneae > Uloboridae > Uloborus > Uloborus plumipes. The sequence continues at coordinate 31,574 of JAXGGA010006945.1, forward strand.
GCTAAAAGGTGCCAAAAAATGACTGATTTACCCTCATCGAGTTTCTAAGCCCGTGACAACCCAGGTTAGGTATTCGAAAAATGTAGACAACCCTACATTGTCATTTTATTTACAACTTCTACTCTCCATTTATGTTAACAGTTTTAGGAAACTCTATAAGGGTATATCAGTCATTTTTGGCACCTTTTAGCCCCTGACAACCCTGGTTAGGGAACTGAAACAGGATGAAACTTTTAGTTTAGCCTTTTATTCGCAACTTTTACTCTTCATTAATATAAATAATTTCAGGAAACTTGATGAGGGTAGGTCAACACTAGTGGGATCTTAGTCTATGACTGACACCAGTGATCTGAAGTAATGCGCTACAAGTAGCGAAACTACTGTAGTAGCTACCGTTTTTAGTAGCTTGTAGTGTAGCGCACTACTTTTTAAAAAAGTAGAGTAGTGAGTAGCGCGATACAAAAAAAATAGTAGTTTGTAGGGATTTCTGGAAACTACTTTTAAATTAAAAAAAATAATAATAAATGAAAAAAAGAAACAGAGAATGAAGGGAAAAAAACAAGGTTTAATTAACTCTGACTGGCGCAAATCTTGCACGAGTACAGCAGCGGATGCAATGAGAAATAAGAATCATAAAAATATGAGCTGATCCTTAGATACATCATTTTGACGAAATACATTCTATCTGTTTGATGTCATTGGTTTATTTGGTATCATAATTTTTGTATTTCTTCAAATAATTTTCACGTTCCTAAATATTCCCTGACAAGAAATTTAAAAAAAATTGAAGGTTGAATTCTTTCAATCATTTAAATTTTGAACCCTTTCTTGTGGCGAATATTTGTAAAAATTGTAAAAAAAAGTCTAAAAAGGACAAATTTTAGCAAAAAAAAAGGAACAAAAAGGAAAAGTAACAAATAAATTAAAAGACAATTCTTAGTTCTATTCCATATTCAAATGAGTTAATTTATTAATGTAAACCACTTTTCGAATGTTTTCGGTCAATCCTCAAACGGTATATGCTTTTTATTCATTTATTCTTTAAAAAGTAGCGTCATCCTCTCTGTACCGTAAATCTGTCTTGTGTCTGTCAGGAGGCAAGGCGCATAGTACGCAGTCCTCATGTATATCGAAGCTGATGGCTTCTGTATAAAAAAAAATAAAATAAATAAAAAAAAAATAAAAAACTTAACTAACAGATTTGGTGCAAAGTAACACATCACTTGTGGAAGGTTACCCCATGGCAATGTTATTATAGCATAGCGTTTCACCGATTTTTGGGTAAGGTTACCCCAGAATTATCAAAATGTCAAAAGAAAGAAGAAAAAAAGATCATTCATCAGGCTGGAAAATTACTTTCAATTATTCGTGAATTTACTGCGTATCGGGTACATTCTTTCCCGCTACCAATCACATTTACGAAAATGCGTAAGTTATTTAAATGACACACGATAGGATTGAACCCCGAACCGAAGTACATAGGCCCGTCATTGCAATTTTTTTTTAGGCAGGGATTCAAGTGAAACACCATTGCAATCGCTTCGAATTGCAATCGCTACTGTAAATGAATTACATTATCATCAACTTAACTTGGCACTGACGTCACTACAGGTGGAGCCAATAAGAGCTCACAAGCAGTCAGTGATCTCCTCTTATTCGCCAAGTAGGCTGTGACGTTTTATCTAGTTCGTTTTTCATAGGCAAACGTCACGATGTTTTTATGAAGAAACCTTCTAATGTAATTCATTTCCAGAAGCGATTGTAATTTGCGATTGCCTGTTTCACTTGAATTCCTGCCTTAGTGTTGGGTGGGGGGGCTAGATATTCAATACATTTTACAGGGAGAAAACACTAAAATACATGTACAAATGAATGACTATAACGTATTCCTTAAATCCAGGTGGGAATTGACCTCAGATTCCCCAAATGATAAACGTTTTGCGCATACGTTTCAATCCATTTGTACGTAGTAGGTCAGAATTTTATGCTTCAGTTAGTTTAAGGCAGGGATTCAAGTGAAACAGCACTGCGATCGCTTCGAATTGCAATCGCTACTGGAAGTGAATTACATTATCATCAATTTAAATTGGCATGACGTCACTACGGGTGGAGCCAATAAGAGCTCACAAGCACTCAGCGATCTCCTCTTATTCGCCAAGTAGGCTGTGACGTTTTATCTAGCTCGTTTTTCATAGGCAAACGTCACGCTGACGTCACGATGTTTTTATCAAGAAACGTTCTAATGTAATTCATTTCCAGTCGCGATTGTCCTGTTTCACTTGAATCCCTGCCTAAGGCAGGGATTCAAGTGAAACAGCACTGCGATCGCTTCGAATTGCAATCGCTACTGGAAGTGAATTACATTATCATCAACTTAAATTGGCATGACGTCACTACGGGTGGAGCCAATAAGAGTTCACAAGCACTCGGCGATCTCCTCTTATTCGCCAAGTAGGCTGTGACGTTTTATCTAGCTCGCTTTTCATAGGCAAACGTCACGCTGACGTCACGATGTTTTTATCAAGAAACGTTCTAATGTAATTCATTTCCAGTCGCGATTGTAATTTGCGATTGCCTGTTTCACTTGAATCCCTGCCTTAGTATCCTTTACACAAGGATGCCACCATGGAGTGAAGGGATTCAGGGCTCAGACTGGGTGTTACGAATTTTTTCGGGAGGGGGGGGCAGGACTTTTCATCTCATTTTCCGGCGGGTTCTCACACTTAGGGGGAGGGGGGCTTCGTAACATTTAAAGTGTGTATGCCATCGCCTTGAGGAAAAATAGGCACCTCTGTTTTGAAAGAGATGCTTGCACTGAAGCAAGTTATGGAACAAAATCAACCAAAAATATTGAATAAAACACGAAACCGAAGAAAAAAAAAGTATACTTACTTCAAAAATCCTAGTTATATCCACTTATCCATCACTGAACCACATTTTGCAATTCGCTTCGAATATCACACAAAAGGGTAAATCAAAATACAAAAGAATTTTAATTGAAATGTATCCATTCACCTACGTCACTCGATTGTTCAATATTTATTGACAAGATCAAATTCCACAAGCATTACGCATAAACGGCTGCCCCGACCACTTCACTTCACTAATTACACGACAATAATACGATTTCGGCGTAATCTCTAAGCGGACGTGCGACCGATTTTTTTTTTCGAATGCCCGTTTCCTGTGCTCAAACAACTTTCTGATCGAGGAACACACAAATCTTGGAGAATGTTTTTATCAGCGGAGTGAGATATAATTTCTTTCCTATCAATTCACACTATTTCTTTTTTGCCGATTAGACCCGGGTCAGCATTCAGCCGAGATAAAAAGAACCTTTCGAAACACTGGTAGCTCTTTTCAGAAGGGTCGTGATTGCGCGTGGAAGAGTGATTGATTGCTGGTGGGAGAAGTAATTGGTGCTTCAGTTGACAGACGATATTTTTTTTATTGTTATTATTTGAGTTGTGGAGCGATAGCGATTTGTAATTCATTGAGAAGTACAAGATCCGTTTTCGATTGAATAGACTTACATTGCTGAGGATAAATTTTTACATTTCGGGAGAAGGGGGGGGGGCACAGGATAAAATACTTTTTCATTGGTGCAGTTGAGTCGCTGCCTAAGGACTGGAATGACCCGATGGGAAGTCACGGGAGGTCACTCTGACCTCTCAAAAATGTCTTTATTCCGCAATTTTGTCAGACCATTCGGCAAGTTTGGAGACACGGCAATTGTTAAGTTCCTGAATGTTCCTTTTCATTAGATGTACGTATCTGTAGGTCTGTATTTTATCAGTTGTCAAAATATGAATTTTTGCAACTGAAAAAGAGAGAGTTTTCTCTCCCTAAAATTTTAGTTCCGGGAGACCCTGTCCAGGGATTCTGATTGCTGGGACCCTCTAGAACTTTAATCTACTATTTAAACACGTGAGTGTTGCACGACTGAATTACTAATTCAAAAACGAAATATCACAGTTAAATAGTTCATAATGTCATTTATGGAGGCATTTACATTGACCTAAATTCGGCCCATACGCACCTTTAATAAACACTCTCTCCTGTTTTTTTTTTTTTTTTTTTTTCCTTTAAAGGGAAGAATGGATTGTAGCGGAAACTGGGAAATCAGAGGGGAAAATCTCCAACTCTGCCAACCAGGTACAAGACTCCTACTTTGACTCAGCAACACAGACAAAGTTAGAGGGAAAATGACGAACTCCAACTCCGATGCCCGCTATTAGAGTTCTGAAAAAGTTTTCGAATTCCTGACTCCTACTTTCACTCCTTCACCCCCAAATCAGTCCGATTCCGACTCCATAGCGCTTGGCTTTTGCATTTCCTTCGTTAGCAGGACCCAGGGAGTCTAAAAGGAAGGAGCCTCATCTCCTTTGGCAACGCGCCGAAAAAATGGTCCGATTTATGACTTTTTGTTGATGGATTAGGGGAAGGAAAATTTCGCCGAGGGACCCCGAGTTTTCGACGGTGGTCAGCCCGGAAATTAACGCGGTCAACGCCTATTAAAATCACATTTATTCCGAGGATATTCGATTTTGTAAACTGACATATATAAAAAAAAATTTCGAAAAGAAAATATTTTAAAGTTTAAACAAAATAAAAAATAAATTAATTACTTTTCGATATTTTAAAGTTAATTAAAACACAATTCGAGTTTAACGTATATGTATACGTTTAGGCATGTTTTTCTACAGAGCGATTTTAGTCACATATAAACTGCAAACCTCTGTAAGCTGGATGAGCACGTAAAGGTTCAAAGAGAACTCAGTTGAGACTGGTCCGGCCTGCGAGTGGACTCGTAGTTGCTTTCAAGGAGGTTAAAGGGGAGGAGCTAAATCTCTGCTATCTAAAAGTGGCAACGAATTCTCACCGCCGCCAGGGGAAAAGCTCCCTACTTCCTACGGGAGTCAATGTAAATGATACTGAATCTGTCATCTTTTTAAATGCTGATATGGGAAAGAAAAAAAATTTTTTTCAACTGGATTTTGGTGCAAATCTTCGATTGACATTATGAATTAAATATGATTTTCATCCCACGAAAATAGGTGCCGTATTCTTTGAGAAATAGGTTTAATCGAATGCACTTACCAACTTGCCAAATCTGACAGAATCTGTCATTTTAAAAGACTGCTGTTGGCAAGAATATTTCTATTTAAATTGGAATTTTGCTCAAACCATCTATTAACATTATGAACTAAATATATTTAATAAATATATTTAAACTAATAATTATTTTGTCTACTAAATATATTTAATTAATAACAAAATTAAATACTGACAAAATTAATTTTTTGCCTCATGCTTAATTTATCAACAATTTAGAGAACTGATTCTCAGCAAAAATTATATCGTACAATGCAAAGAAAATGTCACATACAGTCGCATATATGTCAAATTTGGCAAGTAGCTAGATGCATTCGATTAAACCTATTTCTCAAAGAATACGGCACCTATTTTCGTGAAATGAAAATCATATTTAATTCATAATGTCAATCGAAGATTTGCACCAAAATCCAGTTGAAAAAAAAATTTTTTCTTTCCCATATCAGCATTTAAAAAGATGACAGATTCAGTATCATTTACATTGACTCCCGTAGGAAGTAGGGAGCTTTTCCCCTGGCGGCGGTGAGAATTCGTTGCCACTTTCAAACAAGCGCATCCGTAGAACATTTCTCTCCTTCTTTCTACTCCGTGGTTGCTTTATTCTTTTCTCTTTATCACCCCCCCCCCCCAACTGTTTAATCTGCACATTCTTTTTTTTTTTTTTTTTCGTGTGGAATTTTTTATGTTTTAAATCTTGAGGAGAAAGAAATTTTGCTTTTATTCGGACGCGAAAAAGCGTGTTTTCTTTTCTTCCACCCTGGTTTTAACATACACTCACCGAAAGCTTGATTTTATAAAACGGAGCTAATGATTGTATTAAAAGATGGTTTTAACATGTTTTGATATAGTAATGATTCTGTTCTTCTAGATTTGATTTCATAAAGCGGCTGATTTTATAATCCAGTGATTTTATTAGTGGGGGGCACTGTAATTGAGAGAGGTCTGATATTATCCCGACGAAAGAGATATGTAAAGCATTATGATTTTTAAGTTTTTTACTTTCTCATATTTCATTTCAGTTCTCATGTTCATTCAATGACCACTGAAAGAATTATTTGAATTACTTACATATCATTATTTGTATTGTAAATTTAACATATCAATGTCATATTTATTTTTGCATCCCCTTGTTAGATGTTCTAATTTTTTGTCTTTCAAAAAAATGCTTTATCTGTACAGCTTTTCGTAAATATGCTAAAAGTGATGGAAAACAGTAATAAGAGGAAAAGTAATTATCGGCAAAGTTAAGAATAAATATTCGTTAATGTATCATTTAATCGTTATTAATTTACTTGATTAAGGGCCCTGCTCCACATTGACGTAAAGCAGAAAAATAAAACAGAAACTTAAAATGGATTAAATAGTGTTCCTATGGAAAGTACCCGGATTTTCGGTTTCGGTCGCGTTTTCCGCTAATGTGGAGCAGGGCCCTAATTGTTTTTTTTTTAACTAAAATTACATACATATTGACAATAGCATTGTCAAAAGCAAGCTAAAATCATTTCTAGTCTTACAAGGGCAAATAAGTGGAACAGCAATTTCAAAAATAATGTACAAAAAAAAAAAAAAAAAAAAAAGAAACACCGATTACACAGCACATAACAGAAAACTGAATGAATTGTCTGGAAAAAGTTTATATGTACAATGGAGCAGGGGGGTGTCCCCCCCCCCAAACTCGATGGCGCAAATTCCCCCCAAAAACTTTTCACAACCCTTTTGCGCTTTTTATTTTTGCCCCTTTTTTATTTTATTTATTTTGTTTAACATTTTTTTTTAATATTATATATTTATTTTTTTAAATATTATTTATTTTTTTTAATATTATTATTTATTTTTTAAATTATAACTATTATTTTTTTCTATGATTAATTTTTCAAAAGTATTAATTATGCGCAGAAATAAAATCGCTTTTTTTCTCTTCCAGACATTCCAAGCACACACAAAATAAATAAATAAAAATAATAATAAAGAAATAACTAATTTTAATTAAAAAAAATTAATAAATAAAATAAACTAGTTTTAAACCCCCCCCCCATTTGGATGGCCCAACTTGCGCCATAATCCCCCCCCCCCCCCCATGAGCACCTCTGCAATGGTGAACATTTATAAATCATCAAGCTCTTCACTGGACCAATGGCGCCGCCGACCCCAAATCCGCACAATTCTTTTGTGGGTTCATTGCCTCCTGGTCAACCTCAAATACAAATACAAATACAAATACAAATACAAATGCGACGACCAGCAGCAGGCTCTGGGCCCAACTGGGCTGGTCCTAGTCAAATTAAAGACCCCAATGAAGATCAATGGCCCTCTTAAAGCTATCTACTCCATTGCTCCTTACCACCTCTTCCGGTAAACTGTTCCAAGTTCCCACTACCCTGCTAAAATAGTAATTTTTTCGAATTTCCAGATTAGCCTGAGATTTGAACAGCTTAAAACAATGACCCCTTGTCCTGCTTTCTGTGCAAAAATCTAACCCTGCAACATCATTCATTTTAATAAATTTAAATAACTGAATCATATCCCCTCTGGTTCTCCTTTGCTCAAGACTATACATATTAAGCATTCTAAGTCTGGAATCATAGTCTAAATTAGAAAATCCGTTTACTAACCTTGTAGCCCTTCTTTGTACCCTTTCCAATAAATTAATATCTTTCTTCAGATAAGGAGACCAAAACTGAACAGCATACTCCAAATGAGGTCTTACCAAACTTCTATATAGAGGCAGAAGAACCTTCTTAGACTTGTTTGAAATAGATCTATTTATAAACCCAAGCATCCTATTGGCTTTGTTACTAGCTATGCTGCACTGTTGGCTAAACTTGAAGTCCTGATTTATTAAGACACCTAGATCCATAACATTATCTGCCTTACTAATGACTGAACCCTGTAAATAATAGTTTGTATGCTTATTTGCATGACCTAAATGCAGCACTTGACATTTCCCAACATTTACTGCCATACCCCACTTGTCTGCCCATTTAGTAATATGATCCAAATCCTGTTGCAGCTGATTTACTTGTTCGTCATTTTCTACAACCCCCATAATTTTTACATCATCAGCAAAACAATTCATGTTTCCAGAAACATTTTCATGGATATCATTCATAAAAATAATAAACAAAAGGGGACCTAAAACTGATCCTTGGGGAACCCCACTTAAAACCAAACTCCATTTAGAATCGTTACCCCTAACAACTACTCTTTGTTTCCTTCCTGTCAGCCAATTTCTAACGCAAACTAGAATTTTACCTCCTATTCCTATATCCGCTAATTTACTGAGTAGTGCTACATGAGGCACCTTATCGAAAGCTTTTTGGAAATCTATGTAAACAACATCAACACACTTTTTGCTATCTAAAGCCATGGTAACCTTGTCGTAGAAATGTAATAAATTAGTAGCACACGATTTACCTTTTCTGAAACCATACTGCAAACTACTCAACGTCCCATTTTTTTCTAAGAAATTCATAATCTTAATTTTGATCAATGTTAACCTCGTGTGGGCTTTTTGCCGTCCCATTTTCGACTACCAAGGATCACCGCAACAGCCACATTGACTAAGTGGTTAGAGAAGTCTGACTCGGGTGAGGAGGTCCCGGGTTCGAATTCGGGCTCGAGCATGAATGTACTTTATCTCACCTGTCCTTGTACCTTCTTTATGCTACAGCGTTGTTGAGTTGATGTGCCGTGAATGGTAGCCTACAATATAAACGGCTCCACCTCCATAACTGGACTGTAATTGGAGATAAAACCAGCACTTCTATTCTCCTTAAACTAAAGCTCATCTCCAAGCTCCATGAAGTCTACTTTCAATGGATTCCATCCCATGTAGACATTTTCGGCGACGACCGAGCGGATGAGCTGGCCAAGAAGGGCTGTTACTCCGACAATCCTTCCTCTTCAGAACACCAATCTATTGTAAATTCTGAGATTTTGAAGGAGTTCAAGATCCCTCCCTACCATGAGTGGTACGCTGGAAAAGAGCCTGGCTCTTCATTCGCCCTAAATTGTGACAGATCATCGAAAACTGCAATTTCTAGATTAGCAAGCGACCACACGAGTCTCTCATTCATTGAGGGCAGGAAAGTCTTCGACGTCTGCTCTAAATGCAAAACCCAGCAGGCTTCTCCAGAGCACATCCTGGACTGTCTAGGACTTTGCAAAGAAGATATCTTTGATTCACCTCTTCTTGCCTTCGATTTCCTCCGGGTCAATGGTCTAATGGACCTTGTCTGACTTCGTCGGACATTTGGAGGATCAGTCTCAACTCAACTCATAAACGGGTCCCTTTGACATGTGTGTACTGCGGAAGTCGGACTTCACACGAAGTGACAATACAGCTGGCGCGGATCCAGAGGGGGTCATGGAGGTCATGCCCCCTCCCCCTTAACGGGCCAAATATAGCAAAAAATTGCATTTTCGGGACTTATATTGCGAAAAAATTGCCGCCCCCTCCCATTTTTGCACAAAAATTGCACCTTCCCGAAAATAACCCCCTCCTTAACCAGAAGCTGGATCCGCCCTTGCGGTACAGTCGGAAAAGGGAAGCAATGCACCCCATATTGTCAGACTAGCTGGCACAAGACAATACCAACAAGAGTCACCGCATTTGAGTAAGATGATAGCGACAATAGCAACGTTTCACCAACGAACAATCATTCTGATAGTACAGTTTTATCATTTTGAACTGCTGTTCAGTCGTGTATTGTGCTGCTCTGGTAAGTTGAACTCCGACATTGACCATGTTCATCTCTTTTTTGGGTAGGAAAGGGTCATTGACTCTGAACTGAGTTGAGTCACTTTCGTAGTCGTTTTTCGGAAGTATTCAAACCCTTTGAATTACCCTTTCCTATGACCCTTAAAACAGGTAAACATTGTCATTGTTGGATTTCAAGTTACCAGAGCATCACTATAACATTCCATAGTGATTTAGCATCAGTGAATGAATAATAGACAACAGATTAGATAAACGAACTCCACTGAAACAACAAAGCAGCCAACGCCACAGGTTGCTAACATCCACTGGTTCTAAATGAAAGGGCCTTTAGCTATATTTTTTAAAAACTCTAAAATCTACTTTCGGTGACATTTCCTAAATTTGAGTTTTTTAAGCTTTTCGCTGAAGTAGCTTATGTGACTACTCATCATGTCAGTATTATCACTAAAACTAAAAGTTGTAGACTTTGTTGGCATGAAAGAGTAAAGAAAATTTTTAGAGCTCTCCCACGTAATCGCAAGTCATTTTAAAAAGATTATGAAACGCAAAAAGGGTGTTGTATGTGGTAACTTTATCAAGAGAAAAATATGCTGAGAAAGGAATGAAGGAGAACAAAAATAAACTATACTAGTTGAACCAAATTTTTATTTCTTAAGTCAAATCATGTAGTTTTCCAAATGATATAAGGATATAGATGACCATACAAGAAATAATGTGAGAAAACCAGGGCCAGATTACCGATTAGGCACATTAGGCACGTGCCTAGGGCCTACAAAGGCCAAAGGGCCTACGAAGACCAAGGTCTTAGGGCTTGAAAAAAAATATATGAAATAAAATACCCAAAAACTTATAAAACTCATTGAATTTTACAGTATAAAAACTATTGCTCGCTATGTTAATTGTGATAATAACAGGTTATAATGATAAAAGTAAAAAAATATTCAGAAAATAATTTCAATCATTCTCTACTGTACATCTTTTCAAAAAAAACTGTCGCAACAAAGACAGCTGCTTTAGAGATACCATATTTTAAAATACTTAAACGTTCGCCGTCCACATCCAGTTTTCCATAGTGTCAGCAACTTTACCTCAATCTCTTCAGCAGTTTATAAATCAAACGGTCAGTTGCACTTTTAATTCAATTTAATGGACACATTCACATTACTTAGAAAAACTTTGCGTATCGGAAGTCTACAGAAGACCTTTTCAATTCAGTTAATTCGCTTTGAAGTCCTTTAAGTCCTCGATGCAGCAGAATCCCGGTACGTGTGCTCATCTCAATTTATTATCTGTCGCACAAAGTTCAGCAACATGTCTTGCTAATTTGTCTGTAAGAATCAGAGTTGCTTCGAAAAAACTGCTTTATACTGCTGCATCCAGATCTCGTTCCTTCCGAGTTCTCTGTTCTGCCAACTAATTAAACAGTGTCATTTTGCAGTTAAATTTCATTGCCCAAGGATCACTTCCTAGGCTGCTGTCCCACCTTCTTATCTCATAGTCAGCTTCCTTCACTGATGTGTTCTTTAAAAGTCTGAGCAATGTCTGAAAGAGAAAAAAGCACAATTATGCCCATTGTAATCACAGACTGAAAATTACAAACAGGACGTTTTACTAAACATAACATTTTCTTACCGTTTTCGGTTAAGTTTCACAGGAAGAGAAGGACTCCGGAATATCTTTCATGGGTGCTGCACGTCATAAAGATCATATACATATGAATTTACTTCCGTTGTTTGCTGGAATGAAACTGACATCGGGCCAACAGAAGCATCTTATCCAATTGCATCCATATCTTGTTCAACTGCAGACCCACTAGCTGATGCATAACTTAAGTCAGGTTAGGTTTCCAATTGGTTAATCCTGTTGAGTTTCTAAGTCCGAGAATCACTCCTTTCGGCGCTGTACCTACATCTCGATCTCATTCCCTAGCAGCAAATATAGCTGATGCATTATTTTGCAGCAAGATTTAAGTCTGGAAAGAAAAAGGAACAATAATGCACAACGTATTAATTGACTGAAAATTATCAACAGGATATTTTACTGATCATTGCATCTACTAACCATTTTTCGGTTAAGCTTCACAATTAGAGAATCACTCCTAAGGGTGTTGCACGTTCCTTCACATCTTATCAAATTGCAACAACGCTAACTGACGCGTTCTTTTGCAACTTGAGTAAGCTCTGGAAAGAAAAAAAAGTACAATAATACACAATGCAATCATTAACTTAAAATTGCGAACAAGATGTTTTACTGAATTTTGCACTTACTAACCGTTTTTCTGATAAGTTTCGCAGTCATAGAATCACTCCAGACTCCCATGGGCGTGCATCACGTCCATCCACATCTTATCCAATTGCAGAAACACTAGATGAAGCATTCCTTAGCAGCATGATTTAAGACAAGTTGAGATTCCAGTTGGTCACTCCGGTTGCGTTTCAGAGTTCAGGAATCACTCCCTAGGGTGCAGCACCTCCCTCCCGATCTCATCCCCTTTTGCAGCAACCCTAGCTGATACGCTCTTTTAAGAGCATGATTTAGTCTACAAAAGAAAAAAAACAATAATGCACAACGTAATCACTGACTGAAAATTACAAACAGCATATTTTACGAAACATTGCATTTACTAACCATTTTTCGGTTAAGAGTCACAGAACGTTCCAGAATCATTCCCAAGAGGACGTCCTTCCACATCTTATCCAATTTCAAAAACACATCTTGATGCCTTCTTTGGCAACATGGTTTAAGTCTGGTTTAGTTTCTGATTCGTCACTCTAGTTAAACTTTGTAGTCCAAGAGCCACTCCCTAGAGTGCTGCATCTCCCTCCCGATCTTATCCGCTTCTGCAGCAACCCTAGCTGATGCGCTCTTTTAACAGCATGATTTAAGTCTGGAAAGAAAACAGTACAATAATGCATAATGTAATCATTGACTGAAAATTATCAACAGGAGGCTTTTCTGAACATTGAATTTACTAACCTTTTTTTTCCATTAAGTTTCAGTTTTAAAATCACTTGCAAAGGTGCTGTTCGTCCCTCCACATTTTATACAATTTCGGAAACACATCCTGATGCCCTCTTTAGCAACATGGTTTAAGTCTGGTCAAATTTCCGGTTCGTCACTCTGGTTAAGTTTTGTAGAACAGGAATCACTCCCTAGGACGCTGCACCTTCCTCCCGGTTTATAAACTTTTGCAACAACCCTAGCTGATGCTTCCTTAAGCAGCTTCATTCATATCTAGAAAGAAGAAAAGTACAATCATGCATACTTCACTTCACACTCTCCAGGGTCCCCCGTACCTACCACAGCTTCGTGGTTTAACCGGGATAGGGCCCTGAAGAGCGCTCTGTTCTTAATTTTGAACCAGAACCTAGGGTCGAGCAAACCCTAGGGCCCAGCACCCCCAGAGGTATCGTTTCACTTGGAGGACTTTGTGACCACGACATTTTTAACGCCTCCCAGCCACCATTAATCAAGGCGGTGGATCTTTGATCGGCTGGGTTTCGAACCCGGGTCCCTCCGGACACGAGTCCGATGCCTTACCGATCGGGCCACCACGGCCCAATAATCATGCATACTGCAATCATTGACTGAAAATTGCAAACAGGACGTTTTACTGGACATTGCATTTACTAACCAATTTCCGGTTAAATGTCAGTCACAGAATCGCTCCAGAATCATTCCCAAGAGTGCTGCACGTCCTTCCACATCTTATCCAATTTCAAAAACACATCCGGATGCTTTCTTTGGCAACATGGTTAAAGTCTTGTTCAGTTTCCGGTTAGTCACTCTGGTTAAGTTTCGTCGGCCAGGAATCACTCCCTAGGACTCGGTTTATAACCTTTTGCATCAACCCTAGCTGATGCGTCCTTAAGCAGCTTCATTTATGTCTGGAAAGCAAAAAAGTACAATCACGCATACTGCAATCATTGACTGAAAATTGTAAACAGGATGTTTTACTGGACATTGCATTTACTAACCAATTTTCGGTTTAGTTCCATTGTCCAAGAATCACTCTCAGGGAGCTGCACCTCCTTCCCGATCTTGTCCCCTTGCAGCAACCCTGACTGATGCGGTCTTTAGCAGCACAATATAAGCCTAAAAAGAAAAAAAGAAAGTTACGCCCACAATACTGTAAAAACACTTATTTTCGCGAGCCTTAATTTTCGCAAAATGGAAGATATCGGGGATTTCAAGAGCTGAAAATTTCGCAAATTTCCTATCAACAGAATTGAATGTTTATTTTTACATAAAGTTGAAGCATTTCACGAAGCTTAAATTTTTGTAAATACAGCAAGTTCGTGAACTTAGAATTTATGTAAAATTCTGGTTCAAAGACAGAAGTAGTCCTTCTGTTACCAAAATATGAGTACTAGCCTTAATGAAATTGATTGCTATATTTGAGGGATGCTTTCAGAAAAAAGGCAAAAGTTTGGAGAAAATAAAAGTGAATAATCCTGAAATATTGTTCCGAACAAAACTGACGTATCGCTGAGTCCTCATCAAACTTTCAACTCAAAAGCACTATTCCTGAAACATTGCTTCCCGAAACGCACTCATGTACATTTTAAGAAGAAATGCGAGAAAACCTTGGTGACAACTCCAATTCGTGATGTCCTTCCAAAAAACAAATAAATAAATGGAGTTCATATACGTTTGAAGTGACTCCCGTAGTCTGCTGGAATAAGCCAGCAGAAGTATCACTTCAAAAATATGCTTCAAAAACTTTGCTTCTCTGATGATAAAAAAAAAAGAAGTAACATTTCCATTTAAACAAAGAAAAAAAAAAGGAAAATAATCTGTCTACAACTGAAAACTATCTACAACAAATATACTCATCGAAGAGAAAAATAGGAAAACTTACTTGTAGAATGCTGCAGTAAGTCTTTTCTTGAAAGTTTTCTTTTTTGATTTTTTTGGAGTTGCATTCACTTCAGCATCATAATAAATGTCAGCGTCATAGTCATAGTCATTACGAATTCTCAAAGTCATTTGTTCGAATTCTGCGGCATGTTTGATGACATCAATGGCTTGAGCGGAAGTCAAGTTTTTCAATCGTTTGTTGTTTACTTCTAAAATGGCATCATTTATCAACAGATACTTGTGTGCTGTTGAGGGGTACGTCAGGGCGGTAACTTTGAGCCCTTCAAGTCTGAAAAGATCAAGAAAAAAAAAAAAACAATCAGTGGACTAGTACACCATTCACTGCTCTACGCTTTTCTCCGAGTTCCGATCTCATTGTGTTAGTCGAGGAAGTAACTTCTCTCATCTCTGGACCTTATAGTACAAAATCTGTCTTAGGTTACAATCATCGAGTTTCCTAATAAGCTAGAAATAAAAATATTGCAAACACGATGGCATAGGGCTCTTAAAACAAAAGTGGTCCAATATCATAAGGTTGTCGCGGTTTTAAAATTTCAATAATGAAGTCATTTTGTCGATTTTCTGCAATTATCTTCAAGTTAAAGAAGAAATTTAGCAGAAACCTGCAAAATTTTTGCAGTTTCACGTCATTTCATTACCACATAATCATTTTCTTGTCGAGTTTTGAGCCGAATAGGCGTCATATTTGCGAGAGATTTCGATCTGTTTCTAATTTCCAAAAACACGAAAAAAATGCAGATTCTTGCAAAATTTAAAGGTACCTGTTGAAAAGCTACAGTTTTACTCAATTACTCTGGAACTTCATACCTCGACCAAATTGTGATTGGATCACTTTAGTCTAGATAGCCCTATGCTATCGTGTTAGTGATATTTTTATATACATTTTTATATATAAATTTTTGAAAACTCGATGGGAGTAGGTAAACCTAAGTCGAATCTTAGACTGCTACGTTATTTTCAAATTGATATTTTGCAGTACACATTCCGTTTGCATAATTCACTGGTTTTACCTCATCGTATGAGCCCGCTTTGTTGTTGGTAATCGATTAGCGATTAGTCGACATTCATTCCATCATTAAAAACTACTTTCACCCACTTGACTACAGTAGGATAATGAGGGCCGTGGTGGCCCGATCAGAAAGGAATCGGACTTGTAACCGGTGGGTTCCGGGTTTGATCCTACCGGGTCAAAAAACCATCGTGTTTACTGATGCTGACTAGTGACTAGGGCACGTTAAATTTGGGTCATGGTCACAGTCCTCCATGTAATTTAATATCTCCGTGGGTACTGGACCAGGGGTTTACTCGGCTCCTGGTCTGGATTAAAAAAGACAGCGTTCTTCAGGGCCCCTTCCAACCATTTAAAACACATAAAGTGGAAAGTACGGGGGATCCAGGGGTGAAATGAAATGTTCGGATGAGGATGCACATCGGAGAAATCCTAGTGCGGATGTTATAACAACCAAAGACAATCTACTTTAGTGGCACACAGAATTATCATGGCTTATTTCCGAATTGTCTAGGAGAGCCCCCCCCCCCTCAATAGAGGGCTCGAACCCAGATCGACTCAGTGAACAGCAGCTCGACCATAATGTCATTTCACTCAATGTCCCATCCTTTAACGCGAACTGTTGAGATTACAAAGCGATGCGAAACGACAGGGTTACTTAATACAGGACTAGGTCTTCCACACTCTATTCCAAGTAGTGCCACGTTCAAAGGGCTGAAACCAGATAGATCCTGATCGTCTTTAGCAGCGAATTTATATTCCCCTAGGAATTGACGAGTCTTGCAGAGACCCAGAATAGTGCCTTTGCTTTTTCTGCGGCACACAGCTGGGGTCATCTTAGAGGTGCTATCGTGCACGAAACATGGTCACTCCTCACATTGATTCACAGAACCATAACATCTATTTAGTGCTTTTATTGCATGCTAAAGGCACATGTGTTACGAGGGCGGGGGGGGGGGGCGATGGGGGCGATCGCCCCTCCCTTGAGGGACTATTCTCCAGCAGTTTTTAGATTCTGAAGTTCAAAAAAGGCCATTTTAGTTGATCTTTGATGATATTAATGGAAAGGGTGCGTGGATTTGGGGCTCTGATCTGGAAATTTTTCGAAATGGAAGACCAATACATTTGTAATCAACATGTGTTAATAAGGATGCATGGTTAAAAAAAATGGACAAGTAAGAAAAAAAAATCAATCGCCTCCCTTGGAACATTTCTGGATGTGTTAGCTCTCATAGTGAGGCTCTCAGGATCCTTTTATCAACTGGACAATGCTCTGTCACACAAGGATGTCAGGGGACTTTCTCTTTCACATTGTTACTTTCTCCGACCTGCTCGATCTCCTGATTTGTCACGAATCTAGCATATCTGCACTGGAAGAAATTTCGGAAACGTTTCCGAAAATAACAGAAACGTTTCTAAATGGAAACATCCGTTTAAAATCACTTTTCCGTCACACTCAGAAACGTTTCTGAAAATAACATGAACCGCAGCTGCACGAAATATTCAGAAACGCTTCCTGATTTTTTTTTTTACAGTGTGGTATCACTTTGGGCGACAAGCAATCGAATAGCTACGAGCTTGATCGAATTAGTGGTGCCTTTACAGTAAATGTGGAACAAGGTGATGTAGAGCATTGCACCATGCTTTAAGCCTCAATCCTTACCGCTATGGCCTCCTGCATTCACGCTATGGGTGACCCGCAGAGTACTATAACCTCCCTACATTTGAGAATTTTCCTTCAGTTCATGATAATTTTGCTTCCTCTTTCGAATATCAATGTTGTCCTCACTTAGGTAAAATTTCGTTTCATTCCGACAACTGCTCCTTGCGTCATTTTTTTTTTATGCTAGAGTGTATGTTCTTATGTCTTGATATACGTAATAAACGACTAAAACTTTCAATACACCGCCAACTCAACCATTTCGATCCATGGGCAGCTGTTTCGAGCTTAATCTGCTCTCATCAGCATGGAATACGAAAGTACTCGAGTTGGAGGCAAAAATCCTCTTATATAGCAAAGAGAGCCAAAAAGACTGGTAGTTGGCGGTGTATTGCATGTTTCTGAATTAGCGCTTGCTTAAAGGCGGTTACTCACTGCTCTAGACTAACACTTTGTCAGTGAAATTCCTCTTTTATCAGTCGATTAATAATTCCACTCAGCGGTATTACTCTCTTCACAATGATCGTTTTATTTTTAATTAGATAAAAGGAAAAATAATATATTGCACTAATGCAAATGGTGATTTGACTTCAACGTTATTAATTATTTAATATTGAGTTAATTATTTCATTTGTTTATTCTTTTATTTATTTACGTATTCTTTTACTTTTCGTTAGCCGTTTTTTCTTCTGCTTACTTGTTTTTGGCATTATATAAGGGTTTCAATGTCATCCCATATGTTTCATGTTTCTTTTTCAAAGTCACGACATCTTTGCTGAAATCAGAAACAATGCTGTTACTAAAGAACGCCGATGCAGGAAGCTTAAAACAAAAACGTGGCGAGAAGAAGGTTAAAGACAACAGCTGGAACTGAAAGAGCAACACTTAAACGGTGACTATAGGGAGCCACGTGGGCCTAGAGGTAGAGTACTCTCCTCGTCAGTAAGTGGTCGCGGGTTCGAGTCCCGCCTTGCCCATGGATGTTATTTCATTCTCTCTGTGCCGTAAATCTGTCCCGTGTTTGTCAGGAGGCAAGACGCATAGTAGCAGTCCTCATGTATGTTGAAGCTGATGGCTTCTGGAAAAAAATCTGGTATGGACCCCACACTACTTCCTTTTACGTGTTAATTTCTTAGTAGTTGCCTTAAGTGTTAAACAAAAGTGCTTGGAGTGAGCAAGGTAACAATTCAAATATTTGCTCCCCTAATCTGCCACGAAACAATGCAAAAAATATTTTACAATGGTTAATTTTCTAAATATTGCTGATTTTAATATCATTCAGTGAATTTTTCGCAAAATATCGCCAATAACGCCGAGTTGAACCCAAATTCAAAAAAATAATTTTTTCGCCAAACTTGTCGCCAACTTGGCAATATGTCGCCAAGTTGCCGTCAAACACTTGGCGACCAAAAGCTTGGCGATCTATCGCCAAGTGGTAGCGCCAATTCATATCACTTGAGTCTGCATTGAAATTACAACAGATTTACCCCAAAAAAGGGGTAAAACACCCCCTTGGGAACATTCGAATGCAACCACAAGGGGAGGTGCACAACTAGACCATCCTCAGAGCCTACATACCAAGCTAGAAGTTTCTAAGGCATATAGTTTTTGAGTTATGCGAGACACATACGCACATATATCCGCACATACATCCGCACACACATCCGCACATACATCCGCACATACGTACATACAGACGTCACGAGAAAACCCGTCGTAATTAACTCGGAGGGTGGTTGAAAAGGATTTTTCGGCTGCTTATATGTTGGTAGGTACATATGCACGTGCTGACAGGTCGAAAAAACTACTGAACATTCATTCGGGTTTGAGCAAAATCAAAATTTAGACTCGAATTTGAGTGATTTTTTTTTTGCGATCACAATACTTCCTTTACTACGTAAAAGGAAGTAAAAATGATGACTCTAAGGCAGGAATTCAAGTGAAACAAGGACGATCGCAACTCACCAATGCAATCGCAAATTCCCAAATTTGAATAAGTTACAATCGCTACGAGATGCGAATCTAATATAATTCGACTTCCAGTAGCGATTGCAATTTGCGATCGCTTCGAAGCGATTGCAATGGTGTTTTACTTGAATTCCTGCCTAAAACTAAAAAGACAGTCTATTCGACGCAATCGAGATTCTTGCTGTTGCCCAGTGGTAATCAAAAGAGCTCTCCACATGGTCTGTGATATGACCGTCATTTCGAATTTTTTCAGGGGGGGGGTGTATACACAATGTAAATTTGCCAAAAAATGACAAAAGCCACGCCTACTTACATATGGTGGCTGGGGGACGTTAAAAATGTCGTGGTCACAAAGTCCTCCGAGTGAAACGATACCTCTGGAGGTGCTCGGCCAAGGGTTTGCTCGACCCTTGGTTCGGGTTCAAAAATAACAGAGCGCCCCTTCAGGGCCCTATCCCGGTTAAACCACGAGTTGTGGTAGGTACGGGGGGCCCTGGAGTGTGTGAAGCCTACTTACATGTAAATACATTGATTTTCCAAAGTCAGGGGGGCAATTGACCCCCCCCCCCTGAACACCGAAATGACGGGCCTAGTGTGTGAATCCCTGCCAGAAATTGAATGATATGGATTGAGCAGTAAGTTGTCAACTTCAAGTCATGGCTACAGCACAACTGCACGCAATATATCGTCGGCACCATGCTAAAATTACGAATGTGAAAATTGGCACTTTTCAGGAGAGTCAAAACACTGAATATAATTTTTTCCCACCTGACGCGTTTGGTTATTTTCAATTTTTAAATTTTTATAGATATCTTTAAGTATAAAACTATCGTTCGAAGGTATCATTTTAATTTTAATTAATTTTAAAATTATCAATAATAATTGTTTTAAAGTATTCGCTACTTTACCAAAATGGGCATTATTGGTCGAAAGTTACTGAATTGAAGGCAAAGTATCGAATATGAAATTTTAGAGAATATTCGATAGTTTGCAATGAAGTTTCATGGCATTCATTTTCGATACTTTATATCTAGGATGCAAAATTGCTATAAAAATTAATAATAATGGATAAAAAGACAAGAAAAAACGTTTTGTTTTACTAAGAAAAACTTTTATTGAACACAAGATAAGGTAATAAATCTTTAAAATATAATTTTTTAATTTGTTTAACTGTGTAAACTGTTGAATATCATAATCGTAAGTATAGCATAACTTAATCGGGCAAAGCTGTGAATTCGTAAAAAGGACATTGGCTAACGACAATCTAACAAATTCATCATTTTACCAGTAGGTAGCCCTTTTTTAGTACTACGGGAAACCATCGAACATGAAAAACGCGGTTTTTCACATTCGTTATTTTAGCATGGTGCCGACGATATCAACAGCCCCATTCAGAGACTGAGGTTTTGTCCTTGTTGTGAACTCGTCAGCCTGGAACAGTCAATGGCCGAGCTGGAAGCAGATATTCTCTTATGGTGAGTGCCAAACAAACTAGTAGCTGTACTTGCTTGCAATTTAAGTTGTCACTGACGTTACTACGCGCGGAAGAAAAACCAAGTTAACAGACACCTTCTTGGCGAATTAGAAGAGATCGCCAACTGTGTGAACTCTTTTTGGCTGGCGCGCTCGATTCAAATGGATGCACGCTTCCGCGCTACTCCGCTCGTAGAATTGATAATATTAAGAAAATTACCAATATTATGACAAAAAAATTTGGTATGGACCCCACACTACTTCCTTTTACGTGTAAATTTCTTAGTAGTTGCCTTAAGTGTTAAAAAAAAGTGCTTGGAGTGAGCAAGGTAACAATTCAAATATTTACTCCCCTAATCTGCCACGAAACAATGCAAAAAATATTTTACAATGGTTAATTTTCTAAATATTGCTGATTTTAATATCATTCAGTGAATTTTTCGCAAAATACCTCCAATAGCGCCAAGTTGAAACCAAATTCAAAAAATAATTTTTTCGTCAAACTTGTCCCCAACTTGGCGATATGTCGCCAAGTTGGCGTCAAAAACTTGGCGACCAAAAGCTTGGCGACATATCGGCAAGTGGTCGCGCCAATTCATATCACTTGAGTCTGCATTGAAATTAACACTGATTTACCCCAAAAAAGGGGTAAAACACCCCCTTGGGAACATTCAAATGCAACCACAAGGGGAGGTGCACAACTAGACCATCCTCAGAGCCTAGATACCAAGCTAGAAGTTTCTACGGCATATAGTTTTTGAGTTATGCGACCCACATACATACATCCGCACATACGTATATACAGACGTCCCGAGAAAACTCGTCGTAATTAAATCGGGGGAGGTTGAAAAGGATTTTTCGGCTGCTTATATGTTGGTAGGTACATATGCACGTGCTGACAGGTCGAAAAAACTACGGAACATTCATTCGGGGGTGAACAAAATCAAAATTTAGACTCAAATTTGAGTTTTTTTTTTTTTTTTTTTTCGCGATCACAACACTTCCTTTACTACGTAAAAGGAAGTAAAAAGGCTACACATGCGTATATAAAATAATCTAATCCGATTTCTAAAGGGAAGGGGGAATTATCAATTTAAGGCTCACCTATTTCATTTTAGTGTGAAATAAGTTAAAAACAATTATAATGCCTGTCCTAATTACCTTGGAACATTAATATTGTATCATTCAAAAAAATTAGAGGTTCCAACAGATATTTAATTTTTATTTTTGCGAACATTTTTAACAAGCACCTGGGCAAAAGGGTGGGGCGAAAAATAAAAAGTTTTTCAGATCAACTTCTAATAGTTGCCAAAAGTTGTCTTTGGTGATAGTTAGCTTTTGTGCAAAATTTGAGAAAAATCGGTTAATATCTTCAGGGGGCGCTGCGATCGCAAAGTTTTATCATAGCTTTTATCGGGATTTTATGGTTAAAATATGAAAAACAATGCCGTTAGCTAATCTCATTGCATTTTTTTTTTACTCATAAGATATATTCATGCATTCAAAGCATATGAAATAACTCACAAAATATTATTTTAAATGATATATTTATATTTCAAGCATTTAAAAAGAAACAAAACCGTGAAAAAAAGTGATTTTTTTTTAAATATAAATATATCATTTCAATAGATGTTCGTGATTCATTTCATATGCTTTTAATGCATGAAAACATCTTTTGAGTAAAAAAACACGCAAAGAGACTAGCTAACGGCATTGTTTTTCATATTTTAACCATAAAATCCCTATAAAAGCTATGGTAAAACTGTGCAGAATTCCTTTTACCGAAAACCAGAACAAACAAGGGAGGAAATATAATCCCTTATAACTAAACAAACTACAACTTAGATATTTATGAGACTGTACAGTTTTAGCCCACCCAGGTTCATCTGTTGATCATTAAACCAATTCAAGACAAACATGATGTCAAAGCATCGTGTCCTAAAACTCAGAAATACGAAAACAAATTAGGCTTAGAATATCACATGGGAAAATAGAAATGCAGAAACGACATTATTTCCTTGGTCCTGCTCAGCGCAAGGAAAACCAGGAGACACGTGACACAAAAAGACTAACTAAAGTAGCTAAGCAAAATGAAATGGTTTAATGCAATAAGTTCATATTACCATACAACGTCGAACACATCAACATAATACTGAAAACATTAGGCAAGCCAAAAGGTTGGTCACACCTTAAAAAGCAGTATCATAACACTTACAGTTCTTTGAGGAATCCTCTGGCTATAAGGGATAGTGGGGGCCCCCTCCACGAGAGTTCAAAGTGACGTGATGGGTTGAGCAGTACTTTTAATGGAATTCCTGAGAACAGGCAATACTTTGCTGGGCAGTTGTCGAGCACCTTTTCCACATGGCACCAGCTAGACTCCGCAGGACATGGGCAGTTATTGCAGCACTGCCCGGGGAGATGCGCCAAGAAGCAGCTTCACGTTCTTTTCTCGCCGTCCACACTTGTCGAGGTCCAGGAGTCGAATCCCCTGCGTACTCTCCAAAAAAAAATCTCTTCCCCCTCCAAGCGGAAGAGTCCACCCCACGGGGAAAAGGTAGAAAGCCACCCCTTTCGCAGGCATGTGGCGCCCTCCTCACTTTAACACTCGAAGAAAACTCAAGTTCTAGTTTACTTTTCCGTTTGTCTTTCTTTTACTTTCGCTCAGAAGTGAGCGACGCGAAGGGTGACCAAGCACAATAATTAACATTGCCTCTACCTTAACACTCACATGCACAAAAACAACTGTACAAAACTTTGCGATCGCAGCGCCCCCTGAAGATAAAAACCGATTTTTCTCAAAATTTGCACAAAAGCTTACTATCACCAAAGGCAACTTTTGGCAACTATTAGAAGCTGATCTGAAAAACTTTTTATTTTTCGCCCCACCCTACTAGGCAACGCCGGGTAATAAGCTAGTTAACAATGATAAAATATTAAGACTCTTACTTTTTGTTTCGAGCAGCATCTCCAGTTTGCAAATCAGGTTTGGTAGATCTACAACAAAATAAAACTGTAAGAAAACAATTCAAAAATCTTTCAGATAAAGTCGTATTTTTTTTTCTTTATCTAAAGCACATTGAACAGTTTCAAAAGAATTCAGTTCAGTGCTATTGTTGCCTCTTCGAAAATTAAATTTCAAAGAAATACTAAAATATTGTAACGAGTCCGTAGCACCTTCAACTTTCTTAAATGATCATTCCGCTCTTGAGGAAGTAACTAAATTTATTTACAAGTATGTACACTTATTTACAATAGGAGCAGGAAACAATGGCTAAACATCCAGCAATTAGGTAGCAAACAGTACACTGTACTCCCAACAGTAACTCAGCACCACGTATCTAACGTGAACAGTAATTAAGAAAATTACAAAAGCAAAACAACCATTCGCCATAAAACGAGTCATCCAGACATCAAATTTGAAAAGAACTAAGTGTTCAAGGCAGTTGGACAGCCATTTATACTCGGAAGGAAATTTCTACAACATTCTAGCAAAATCCGGAGTGTTCTGTTCATTCACAAACTTAAAATATCCATTCAAGAAAATTCTAGTGATAAAAAGAAAAACCCACAGTATTACAACGCAGCGCGAAAATGTCTTCATGCTTATCAAATGTAGGGCAAGTGTAAAAACTACAAAATGTTACAGGGCCGGTGTACAAGTGATAAAAGTGATATCTTCAGATACTTTTGCAACATGTCGCCAGATAAAACCAGAACTAGTGACAATAGTGCAAGGCAGGAAAAACAACAACTATTTACAAGATTTGTAACAATATTAAGTTGCTTCTGACAGATTATTGTTTTCGCAATCAAGGACTGCAGCAAGTTTATGAAGTTTTTTTTTTCTTTGAACATCTTTTCGCAGTTGTCAATGATCTCGTGTTTCCAAAAGTTATCATTTGGTTTAACTTTAAATTTAGTCAATTTTGTCATATTTTTTAGCCACACTAAATATCATATGAGAAAATGCAAATGAATTACAGTGTTCTAAGAGTTTTAACTTAATACATGAAGATATTAATGAAAAAATTAATTTAATATGCAGTAAAATATGTTCGCAACTGTCTTTTGTAACCCACTTGAACTTAAAAAATATATTGCAATAATGCATTTTGCATACATTCCGGTGTTTTTCTATAGAATGCATTGAGTATAAGTATACCGTTTTGCATCTTTGAAATTACAGGTCTGGGTCAAATAGACATTCCAGGAATCTTCAACATTCCACATAATTATGCAGCACTGAGGCTGAACATTTTTAGCGGTTGGAGCCGGGTTTGAACCTTCGACATTTAGAGCAAGAGGCCAATTCCTAACCACTACGTCACTAGGTTGATTGATCACAACATATTTAAATTTTTCAAAACAGTTCAAAAGATTGCTAAGGTATATCAAAAGGTATAATAATCCAAAATACTTACGCATTAGATTCCAATTCATCATCACTGTCGACAGTAATCCCTCTTAATCTGAAATAAAAACCAACAGTGAGGATAATCTTCAAAAATCGGGAAGTAAATTTAGTGGAAGAATAACTTTATCTTGATTTCACCTATGTTTCGCTATTTCTAAACAATGAATTTAAATGATGGATCTTCAAAGATAAAGTATTTAAAAGGAAGAAAAAAGTGGTTTCCAGTTGAAAATTAACAACTTAGGAATAAATGCAAGTAAAAAAAAAAAAAAAACAAGAAAGGTTGAATATCGCAAAACTTAAGGTAGACATTGCAAATTCCTGAAAAGGATGTGAATGACAAGGAATGGTTCACAAAGTCAATTGATTTTGCTTCGATTGTTATCACAAATCATAGTGGTGCGACAGCGATGATGAAACATCAATGTATCAGAGCATCGATGTTAGAATATAAAACGTCTATGGTGTTGATATACATCGGCCAAAAAACGTCGATGTTTCAGAACATCGATCTGTCTCAAAATATTACGCAGACATTTGAATATACAGTAACATCTCGCTAAATCGAGCCTCGGGCAGCGTTATATGTTTCGTTCAAGCGCATCGTGTTTTTCTTTGTCTCTTGAAAAAACATGAACCATAAGACTTATTTGGTAATTTTAGAAAACTTTTTCCATTAAGATAAGAAACTGCAACTACTGATTGAGGATGTAACTGTTATCCTCACATATTTTTGTGATTTTTTTTTTTTTTTTTTTTTGAACCAGTGAGCAAATGCATTTTTTTTTTTTTTTTGAACCTCAAATGTCCTGTAGTTCCTCTTTCAAATCGGCAGTCTGCCTGCGTCTCGCGTTCACCAGCTTTTGTTCTTCACCACGTAAGATTACATGCGCGGTAGGGGCTCCATCTGCTGAGTTGCTGAGTAACCAACGCACTTGGGAAACCAAGGGTAACCGATTTCAGTTGAGATCGATTCCGGGGACAGGAGACATTTGTAAATACAAGAAATCCAACAAGAAAGGATTTATCGCGATTTTGAAAAACATTTTTTGAACTCAAGATGTCAAAACTCAAATTATTATCCTCTCCTCCCTCATATTTTAAGATTTCGGGACGAAGGGCGAAAAATTCTTGTTCCCCACTTCTTGGAATCAATCATTATGAAAATTCTGATAGCAGAAGTACAAAATTTAGGCAACTTCAGTTGTCTTGAATACAGTCGACGCTCGTTATAACGACCACACGTTATAAAGACCATCCTAATATAACGACCGGTGAGAAAAACCCCAACTGTATCCCAATATACTCTATGTTCTACCTTTTATAGCGACCACTCGTTATAAAGACCGTTTTCTGTAGGCCGGAGACGGTCGTTATATCGAGCGTCGACTGTACTCTCTTTCCTTTCGTTGTTTGTTTAAAAACGATCAAGTTTAAGAAACTTACCTCATCCTTTCTTTTAAGGGGACAGGCTCAAAAAATTTTGATATTTCAGCTTCAGTTAAATGTTTTAATTCTTCAATAGTATTCATTATTCTTTAAATATCTGGAACAGAAAAATATTTTTTGTGCTTAAACTAAGCGTAGATAAACTAGATCTATCAAACTCGTCAGCAATTTTATTACAAAATTCATACATGATAAATTTCACCTGTCTTTATTGCACTTAATAGGGACACCACATGAATGGCATAACAATGAAAAAACAGAGACATATCGAGACATATTTTGACTCAAAAATTATTTTCCCTCGTCTGCCGTTATTGAGATACGTGGTCCAAAAATCTCGAAGTTTCAAGAAGTGCCAAATTTTGAAGACTTCGCGAGAAATGGATCGTGTCATTTCACATTTCTTCACTTCACACTCTCCAGGGTCCCCCGTACCTACCACAGCTTCGTGGTTTAACCGGGATAGGGCCCTGAAGAGCGCTCTGTTCTTAATTTTGAACCAGAACCTAGGGTCGAGCAAACCCTAAGGCCCAGCACCCCCAGAGGTATCGTTTCACTTGGAGGACTTTGTGACCACGACATTTTTAACGCCTCCCAGCCACCATTAATCAAGGCGGTGGATCTTTGATCGGCTGGGTTTCGAACCCGGGTCCCTCCGGACACGAGTCCGATGCCTTACCGATCGGGCCACCATGGCCCTGTGTCATTTCACAGTCTGCATGTGGCAGGCTATCTACAGTATCTACAAATCGTGTGAAAGATGTCTACCATTACTCTCAGAAACCCGCTGAATTTGGAGATGTTTCTTAATATTTCGGCGGACTTTAAGACCTCATAATTTGATAACGGGTACCCAAGGGCAATAATTTATGCATCCAAGAGCTTATTTTACTATGCTCTTTTAATTGCTTCTAATTCATTTTTTTTTTAAATCATTATTACATTGGCTAGACGATAGAGTATACTTGAGTACTTGTTCTGTACTGGAAACAATTATGGGATAATTCTAATTTCGTAAAGATTTTCTTGTAGTACTGCAGTTTTATCTTTAGAGTAGTAATATTCTTAATCAACTACACTCCAATGCACAAACTTAGGTGAGTATCCTATACTGCACTGCAAGGTTTCTTGACAAAAACATCGTGACGTCAGCCTGACGTTAGCCTATGAAAAAAGAGCTAGAAAAAACGTCACAGCCTACTTGGCGAATGAGAGGAGATCGCTGAGTGCTTGTGAGCTCTTATT
This sequence comes from Uloborus plumipes, assembly GCA_038373865.1. Taxonomy (NCBI): domain Eukaryota; kingdom Metazoa; phylum Arthropoda; class Arachnida; order Araneae; family Uloboridae; genus Uloborus; species Uloborus plumipes. The sequence goes on from JAXGGA010006945.1 coordinate 59,511, forward strand.
GGCTCCGCCCGTAGTGACGTTCAGTGTCAACTTAAGTTGCTGTCTAGTACAGAATACCATTTTGGAAATACGACTCTAAGATACTTTCGGTTTTATGGTGTATGGCGGCATTAGAAAACTCCTGCAGCGTAGTAGAGGCGAGTTTTCAAAAATCTTGGCCACACAGACATTCCGATGGAATTCCATTAGAACGAAAAATTACTTTAAATAATTAAGTTAGACAACAACAAAAAAAAAACGTTAAACGTTGTGCTAGAACTTAAAATAATCCGAAATTTAAGTCATGGGTTTATTTCTTATGCTGGAGGTGACTGCACAACAAATTACTCGCAGGTAACTAAGGGCCGAATTCAAGTGAAACACCATTGCAATCGCTTCGAGGCGATCGCAATAGCCCAAAATTGCAATCGCTACTGGAAGTCGAATTACGATAGAATCGCATCGCGTAGCGATTGTAACGTTTCACTTGAATCCAAATTTGGGAATTTGCGATTGCATTGGTGAGTTGCGATTGTCCGTGTTTCGCTTAAATCCCGTACTGTCTTTTTAATTTTACACTGTTAAAACTAGGGATGCACCGATAAGCAAATTGGCCGATTACCGATTACCGATTAATCGGCTGTTGATAATCGGCCGATTAATCGGTCAAGCCGATTAATGATCAGGATGATTTTTTTTAATACTAACAATTTCACTATCACCGCTTTTCTCTTTTGTTTACAATTGATTTTAGAAATAGTAATCTATTTATGAGAGAAAATATATACTATTTATTTATTTTTCCATTTTCCCTTATTTCTCAAAAATAATTTCAAAATTTTATCCTATTTCTAAAAACCAATTTCCATATTATTGTCAATAATATTATATTAACACATTGCTAACTATGTTACTAGACATAAAAATTTAAAGAAAAAGGGGGGGGGAGGTTTGTGGTGAGCACTCTAATTTATAAGTGCATTTAATTGAAATAATTCCATATTAGTAGCCATTTAATTCAAGACTTTTATTCTTTGTGAAAATTAGCGGTTATCTAAAAGCACTGCTAAAAAGAAAAATATTGACACATGAAAAATGTTGCAACTTGTCTATGTGTACATTTATTCAAAATAAGAAAATTAATTTATTAAAAACTTTATATCAACTGTGATTATTATTATTACTATTCACAAAATTATTCATCATAGTTTCACAGTGAAAGTATACTTTTAAAAATAATATTAGAAAATATTTTTTCCGCCGATTCATCGGTACGATTTTGCCGATTATTAATAATCGGCAAAGTGGCCGATTAATCGGTACTGCCGATTAATCGGTGCATCCCTAGTTAAAACCACAGATTGCACAAGTTACCTTTAAGGGTGAAACGTTGTAGCACCACAGACAACGCCCCTAAAGGGTGACACTTGACTCTCTATGACACCCTTGAAGGTGCCATGGCTCACCCATTGGGTGTCATAAAATACCTATAGGGTTCCACATGGAGCCAAATGACACCTTCAATTTGCCACACGGAGTCAGGTGGAACCCTTCAGTGGGTGAAGCTGGCGCTACAACGTTTCACCCTTATAAAGGTGCCTTGTGCAACCTGTAGTTTTAACAGTGACCACGACAACGCCGTGGCGGGTATGAATATACTAAGATAGAGATAATACTGAGGTGGTCATTCCTCATACGTTGTATTATAGAGCTAAAACACTTCATGTTGACATGATCGGAACCGTTAGTGTTTTTGGTAGAATCCTAGTTTATGGTCCGGGTTTGGCGATTTTGCTTAAAGTCGCCAAGCAATCCAATGATCCAATGATAATTCTATGGTTGCCATTTTGCTTAAAGTCGCCAAACAATCCAATCATCCAATGCTAATTCTGTGGTTGCCAGATTTATTCATTTATCGCCGGACCATAAACTAGGATTCTACCGTGTTTTTCATTATCAGAAAATTCAGTTTGGTTTGTTTGAAAAATAAAATTCTTCTCACAGCAAACTATTAAGACATTTACTGGAAAATATGTTTTAAACTATTTGAGTGACAGTGCTCTAATTTCTATGGTATAGTGAGATCATTCTGTGAACCTAAAATTTGTAAACTCCTCAAATGTCAATTACATATAATACAAATGCTAAAATAAAAATTAAAACATTGTATTCATGCATAGGAAAAACAGGATAAGACTCGCAATCTCGCAAAATTTTTACAAAAATACCCAATGAATATTCTAAGATAGATTGAACTGAAATGATTATACTTTATGCATTATATTATACGTAACGTAAGTGTTTTTCACAATCAAAAAATTTAATTTGATACGTTTGAAAAATAAAATTCTTCGCACTGCAAACTCTTAACACATTTATAAAAATTACTTTTTTAGTTATTTGAGTAACAGTGCTCTGATTCATGTTATGAATTGAGTTGCATTCATGTGGACAAAAATTTGTAGACCCCTTAAATGTCAATTCCATACAAATTTAATAAATGCTAAAACTAAAATTCAAACAGTCTCGATGTATTCCTGCATAGAAAAAACAATAATACTCACAATTTAGTAAAATTTTCATAAAAATATCGAATAATACGATTTTTTCAGTAATTTGAGTTAGAATTCCACTATAAAGTTTCACATCCACTCAGAAATGACGAGTTGAAATTTTCTTCGCTGTGTTGTAGAAATCAAGCATTGTTGCAGGTTTCAACAAAAAAAGCAGTCTACAATTTCTTGAATTGTTGGGACAGATTGTGTCAGCATTGTTGTATTGTTGTTCTTGTTGCATGTTCATTAACGTATTGTTGTAACTGATTTTTTTTCCTCATTTTCAGAACCATTTCTTAAATGAAAGATATTTTATCTGATATGTCTTCTGGTCTCCCCCCCCCCTTACCAAGGCTCTTTTTTCCCTTTTCATCTTACTTTTTAGTAGGAGTTTCAAGTCAGCAAAACGACGGAAATTATAGGGTAAGATGGGAAAAAGAAATTTTGGGTCCCCTATTTCCCTGTAGGCTCTTTTTTTTTAATGAGCTATTCGGAACTACTTTGATATCTGCACCAAATCGGAAATTTGGCGACTTTTTATTGTCGCCAAGAAAAATACCTGTTTTTGTTGTTGCCACAAAAAATTTGTTACTACAAAACTTTAAAAAAAAACTCAAAAAATGGTACAAAACTCAAGAAAATACTAAATTTAGCAACAGCAAAAACCTAAAAGCTGGAAAAAACCTAAATTGGCAACACCAAAATAAGAAACAGCAACCCTAAAAAGTCCGAAAAGGAGTGCCAGATTTGGCGCGTAATTTTTGGGGGGGGTGTATCAAAGTTATACCAGCTATTCATTATGCTTTTGTACTTATCTGTATTACAATTTAAAAAAAACGCGTAATCTTTATGTTAATAAAAAAATTTACATGATTTTTCTGAAATCCCTCAACGACAAAAGTATTAAGTGACGTTTTAAAAGATCTACAAACCTAGTACAGAAACGACCCAACTCTTCTGGCACCCCCTTAGGGTGCCATAGGGTGTCACATGAAGCTATATGACACCGCCAAAGGTACCATAGGGAGTCAAGTGTCACCCTTCAGGGAATACCGCCTGGTGCTACAACGATACAACGTTTCACCCTTACTCCTACTACGTCATCGTTGCTGTGCAGGGTTGCCGTGCAATATCGTCTTCTAGAAAAAAATTTTTATCCCGTTAAGCTGGCCACTCCTGATGGCTCCGATCTGTGACGAAGTTCTGCAGAGCTCTCCTATTGGTTGGAAAAGCAATTCGGCTCAATTTTATCGCTCCGCACGCAAAATCTTGGACTAAATTGGACGAGCGTCGGACAATAGAAATGATGTCGTCAGTGTTGGCCAAAGTAGTCGAGACAAGTTGATGTTGCCCGGAATTGGAGGGAATCGGGGGAAAAGTTGGATCGTGTGACTGTGACAAGGCCTTTAAAGATGCCTTGGGCAATCTGTACTTCTAGGTCTTGGTTCTAACACAGTGAAGGCCTTATCACACGATCCAACTTTTCCCCCGATTCCCTCCAATTCCGGGCGAGACCAATTTGCCTCAACTACTTTGGCCAACACTGAAGTCATCATTTCTATTGTCCGACCGTCTGTCCAATTTAGTCCAAGATTTTGCGTGCGGAGCGATAAAATTGAGCCGAATTGCTTTTCTAACCAATAGGAAAGCTCTGCAGAACTTCGTCACAGATCGGCGCCATCAGGAATGGCCAGCTTACGGATATTTTTTTTTCTAGCAGACGATATTACACGGCAACCCTGCACAGCAACGATGACGTAGTAGGAAAACAAGCTTGCAGAGAAAATTAACAACGTTAATAAGAAGGCACAACTTAGCAGGGATACGGCAGACACGTGTTTCGGCGTTGCAAGGAACGCCTTTTTCAATGCAAAAAATTTGAGCTCATGGATGCACAGACATCCGACAACTTGGAGCAATCCGAAATTGAGGATTGAGAGCTTATTTTGTTAATCTAATGTGTTAGTATTAAAAAAAATTATTTTTAAAAAGAGTAATATTTTGAAAAACAATAAATTGAAAAGCAAAAAAACCCTAGTTTATGGTGCCCTTCTTGGCGCCCGGAACGACAGCTCCTTGCCCCCCCCCCCCCCTCCTTCTTCGGACAGTCTAGCCTTCCGGTTAAGAGGGTCGAGCAAGCGAGCATTCCACTTCTTTTTTTGGCAAGCGCGGATCAAGAGTTGGGGGGCATGACTCCCCTCCCCCCTTTCAAGCGACCAAGTATATCATAAAACTTCATTTTTTTGGTCTCATATTACGAAAAAATAGCTAAACACCCCCCATTTTTGCTCAAAAATTGCCCTTTGACCCCCCCCCCCCCCGTTTCCGAAAATGACCCCCTCCTTAACCACAAGCTGGATCCGCCATTGATATTCCGTCGTAAGTGGATTTAAGCTATGGATTATGACGTGCAATAATACCGATGGTCCGAGGTAGGGGTGCGACATCGAAGGCAAAACATCGATGTTTCAAGACATCGATGTTTCCAAATTAAGACATTGATGGTGTTGATACATCGACCAAAAAACATCGATGTTTTCAAACATCGATGTTTCAAAACATCGATCTTTTTTTATAAAAATTACTTACATATTTAAAGGTACAGTAATGCAGTAACTCCCCAATACATTGCGCCTCTTTATATCGCTCAATTAGATTTATCTTTTGTCTCCTGAAAAACATCAACTGTATGATATCGATGCCAATTATAGAAAACTTTTTTAGCCAGATAGACACTGCAGCTGTTGATTAACTCTATAACTTTTATTTGTCGCATATTTTTATGAAACTTTTTTTGTTGAAATGTAAAACACCGTTATCTAAAAAAATTTCTTATGCAAAACAAAAACAACGATGTTTGAAAATCGTTGACCGTAAATCATCGGTGGTAATTTAAAAAAAAAAACTATTTCAATACGAAAGGTATTGCAACTGTTAAAGATAAATCTTTTTTTTTTTTTTTTGCATATTTTTATTGCTTTTTGCTGAAGTGTAAAACAGACATCGAAAGAAAAAAAAAATACGGAACGCGAAACAGCGATCATTAAAAGACATCGACCTTAATTCACCAATGGTAACTATCAAAAACGTCTTCTAACGAGATTGATAGTGTAACGGCTGATTAACGATATAACTTTTGGCCGCATATCTTGATTATTTTTTTTCTTTGCTTAAATTTAAAACATTTACATAAAGAATAACAATAAAATAAATAAATTAAAAAAAATGACGAAAGCAAATTAGAAATGTTTTAGAAACATCGAGAGCAAAACATCGATAATGATCATAGAAAATGTTTTCTAATCAGATTAATACTGAAACTTCTGATTAAGGATGAAAACTTCTTAATACGTCTGCATATCGCATATTTTTATCAAGCTTTTTTTGCTGGATTATAAAACATCGACATGGAAAAAAACATCGAACCCAAAACATCGATGTTGGGAAAACATCGACCCTCAAACATCGATGGTAAAATCATCGATGTTTTAGCGAAAACATCGATGTTTCCAAAACATCGACATCGATGTCGCAGCCCTAGTCCGAGGCCCTCTTTTAGAAAATGTGAACATTTACTTAAAAATGCTCGATTTTGGTAGATTTCAGAGCAGATTTTATAGCACTGCTCATTGGAATGATATGCAAGATCTTGATACGTGTTTTATGTTTATGTGATTTTTGATAAAGTATATAATTAAACTAGTTTGTTTTCTTTTTTTTAAACTATTTATTTGCTATGGTTGTTTCAAAGTAAAAATCGAACGTCATGATGTACCAATAAACACCCAAAGTATGTATAGTCATTCTAAATACGTCTATGAATAAAGTAGTTTAAGAAATGTGTTTATTTTATTTATGCAATTATTTAGTATTTTTTTACTTCAAATGGATGAAATTGTTGTAATTCTTAATGCGATGCTCGGTATAATGTGCGGTGACATAAAATGGACTACATATTTTTTTGTTTGAGGTGCTTTTAAGTACATTAACTTG
>JAXGGA010006946.1:0-66032 GCA_038373865.1 Uloborus plumipes
AAATAAATAAAACTTTGGATTTACTTTATTTTTTAATGTATTTTAAATTGTCTTTATATAATACAATACTTAAAAAGGGGTTCCTTTTGCGTCCATTAACTTGAAGGGTATATTTAAGCTGAAGAGGGAAAAAAAATCCTTTTCTGAACAATTTGGAAAAAGTCAAAGATGGCGGCTCGTGGTAGAGCTTTTTACTTCAAATGTCGTCATCGTAGTAAGGCGGAGATAGTTGATTTCTGTTGCCATTCCTTGCTTCTCAATTCAGTCTCTTAAAAGTCAACAAGTTAATTGAACGCGCAGTGCAATAATCATGTGGCATGATTTTTCGTTCTGCATTGTAATTATGATCCCGCTGGAAAGAAAAATCTCTTACGGTGTCATTAATAATCTCATGCTCTTTTTGTTGTCCATTAACAAAGATTTATTCCCTTTCGCTGATAAAAGGGTGTTAAAAAAGAAATCTTTTGTTCATCTTCCTTTTGCATTCCGAGCAGCTAACGTATGGGCTGTTTTCCCAGATTGAGTGAAATATCTTATTTGCTTCTGAATTAATTCCCGTTTTCTTTGAAAGAATATGAAAATGGGGTCTCTTAAGTGATAGAAACTAATGCTCAAATAAAATTTAAGTCTTCTTTATTCTGAACAGGATAAATGAATATGATGATTTGTTCTTTGAAAGAATCATGTTAAAATTTATGCATTAAAGCCTTTGTTTTCTCTTTTTGAAGTTATGTTTATTGTTTGTTACTTATATTCAGTTACAAAATACCAAAGCCCTTTCAATACTAGTTTTAAGGCAATAAAAATTCAATCTCATATGTTAATTATGAGAATGACCGAAGCGGACATAATATTGCATCCTTTATAAATTTCGTGGTTTTCGGTCAAAATAATTAAAATTCCAATCCCTGACGCTTGACGCAGCCAGAAATTTTCTTGGAGAGGTTTTGGTCAGAGCAAAGTAGAACTTTAACGGGGGGGGGGGGCAACTCTTTCCCATACATATATTGCCGTACTATGATTGGTTATATGGCTGAAACCCAAAACTTCTGGATGTTTACTACCCCTATTGGGGACATTGGCTTCTGTCGACCCACTGAGGCACCGCGACATCACTTTAACCCTCCTAATTGAGTCATTTTTTCAGCCGATTGCAGTACTTTTACAAAATGCACTTGCCGGACTCAGCTCCATAATTTTATACTACCCTTAAAGAGTTTATCTATAATTTTTTTTAATGAAAGAAGTTTTAACCCTGAACTTAATGCTTAATTTTTATTTGATGCTCTTAATTTTTAAATTAATACTAACCATTGTTTAAAATTAAAAAAATAAAATGCATTTTGTATATTTTCAAGCTTCAAAATTATTCGAGTGTCCGGTTTGATTAAATAAATGATTCCAATGTTCTGTAACTCAATCAACTGAAATGTGAGAGACTTTTACATGGGGGAAAGAGAAGCATTCAGGCAAAAATGGTACGAAGATTACTCGTCGCTTTCATTTTAATATCAAGTGATAACAGATCTCCGCTTTATATAGGTCAAAAGTAAATTGTTTATGTTCATGAATCAACCAAATCTTCTCGTTGATAGATGACTTGATAAGCTTGCAAATTCCTACTTAACAGATGATTTCTCAAAAAAAAAAAGAAGAAGAAAATAAAAGAAAGAAAGAAAAAAAGAAAAAAAAAACGAGAAAGAAAAATATTATCAGATTCGTGGCAACCTTCATGAATTGGCCCAAAATAGAGTTTAACTATTTTAGAATTGAATAGTGAATAGATTTGAAGAAAAACCAGAGGTCTTTTCACTCACATGTGATAGGCAGGGGAGCCTCAAATTTAATTTTTTTGAAGGGATTCTCAGTTGTCCGAATGAATCTCCAACTTTTGCCGAATGACAAAATACGGATATGCTTAGAACGTACATCTAATGAAAAGTGACGTTCTGGGATTAAAAACCGAAATACAGTGGATAACGGTTTTTTGAATGAACCACTTTAATAAATCAAATTGTCAAAAGCAGAACAAAATTCAGCTTTATGGAATCAAAACTGTTTAGAACAAACATGATTCAAAGAAACTACGGCTGCTGTATAGCAATAACGTCCTACAATTTGCCGAATCGTCAGACAAAATTAGCTGAATAATTAGCATTTTAGGAGGTCACATTGACCTCCCGTGACCTCCCATCAGGGTGTCTCTGCTGTTAATCATAAAGATTTGGTGCCCTAATGCCGACAATTTCCTGGAATGGAATTCCTAATGAAATTAATAAATTCTCTACAAGTTGTTTCCCTGCCAGTACAGTATCAATACAGAAAAAACAACTCAAAGTATAACAGGCTCCTTAGGTTACGGAATAATAACGAAACTCTCTGTTATGTGCTTTGGAAGACAAAGGCTAAAACAGAACTCGGTAATAAAAATCTAAATTTTGGTGCCTTACTACAAACACTAAAAATAGTATTCTTCTACACTAAACATGTTTCAGGAGAATCAAATACAACCAATTAAAATCTAAAAATGTAAATATATAATACTTAATTGGTAGTCTCATATCTTTATTTATAAAAATGAATGTATGTACCTATGTATGTATGTATGTCCTTTATAGATTCAAAAACTACCCGTTTGATTTCGCTAGACAGGTAGTTCTTTTTGTTGTTCCAAATTTAGTTGAAACTTTTACATAAATCTCATTTTTAAAAGCTTTCCTTCATTCAAATCATTATTTAGTGTTTTATCTCAACTTCCCCTCGACAGCTAATTTTGCGTTTAGTCTTTGCCTCGTGTGGTTTTCTGAGCCTGCTCTCAATTTAAGTTGCTCAGAAATGCTTCTTTCGTCAGTATTCACCCATGAATATACAATACTTCTGTGTTTATTTTTCCTAAAGTAGAAACGCAATTTTTTAGACAATCATCACACATAAAGGTTAATCTGTGCGTTGGGTCCCTTTTCTCGCCAAACACGGATTTCGGTTTTGTCGCCATAGAAACGCCATTTTTGCGTAATGTCTCTCGGAGCTTTCAACTACGCGAGACAACAAGGAAAAACGCTCCAGTTGGCGACTTTTTGAAAATGCGCCAAGCAGGGACCTAAAACGCACTTTCATCCAGATAAATAACACATTTAAGTTTTATTTCACGTTGTCCTTCACGCCGATTTAACTGACAACGTTGTCGCAAAAAATTACCTTCATGGATTTCGCATGTTGCATTTTAACCCGAGAGAGGCCGGCATATCCACTAGTTTGTTATATTTAACACTTAACAATGTAATATGGTACACCTTGTTATGCAGCGACTAAATAATGAAATAAAAGTTGTCCAACTATAAATGTCTCGGTGTCTAAAATTTATACAACCTAAACAATAGATAAGCTATTTTTGCTTTACGTTCAATTATTACCTCCAAGATCTGAACTTGATAATGTTTCTTTCCTCTGTTTTCAGAGTTCAGTGAAAAAAGGAAGCGTTATTTTAATGGTTTTCAGTTGGAACACTTTTCATATTACCCTCAAAATAAAAAAGCGTTCTCAAGCTCAGGCCTCAACAGCTTTGACCCCTAATATAAACATCGGTCTGTTTTTAGTTGAGGTGAAAATAATTCAAAGCACAATTGTTATTTATCTTTTCTTATATAAAGATATAAGAGGCTCTGTTTGCTTGTTTGTTTGTATGTATGTATGTATGTTTGTAACCGATGGGTAGAAGCCCCCACAGCACCTACAGACCTGAAACTTTGCACAAAATTCAAACGTATCCAAGTGCAATGCACTTCGAAGGCCGAATTCTAATTTCAAATTAGTTATTTTTAAATTAATTAATTAGTCTCATTTTTGGTGTATCCGCCATAAATGGGGAGGGAAAACTCCCCCCCCCTCCCACAAAACATTATACATCGTTGGAAATTTTTTTTATTTCTGAAAAAGAAAAGTTTTAGCACGTTTATTTCCGTTAATTAGAGCAGGAGATATAATTAATCAAATTTAGTCAATTTTCAAAGCTCTATACGCAAAACTGAAACTGAACTGGGTCCATTTTCCAGACAAACTGCTCCTTCGTCTCTGAGGTAACATTGTTGTTCAGATTTGCGTAGAAAGTTAAGCCTTCAAAATTGACCCCTGTTACTTACTTAACTTAATGTCTTTTTGATTTATTTGGTGATATGTTTTGAACATTAGCACAACTTTTAGAAGAATTTAAAAGATCGTGTTGCACATTTGAATTAAAGAAGAAATAATTTTACCTCTGAGGGTTGGGGTGAATTTAAATTTATTCAGTTGACTTCCCTTACATTTATTGCACGGACATCGGCGTGCTGGTACTGCTAATAAATTATAAATACAAGTTATAATTTCTTACTAAATATTAAACTAAATTTATTAAACATTGTTTCCCTTTTCTAATAAACAACATACATAAACCCATCTATTTGATTTAAAAATCAATCTTGTTAAAGCGCTTTGAATTGCTTGTTTTGATAACAACAAAGCAAATATCCCTTCGAGTTATTTTGTTTGAATGCGAAAACATCCATTTCCCTGTCAGGGACAATCATTGTTATAAAAACTTCAGATCTAACAAAGCTGTATCTCAATTTTTACCCTACCCCTTATTCATTTCTCCCTCAGCGTTGAGTCGGCATAAATCATGTGTTGCACTTGTGTGTAAACGCCTTATTGCAATGCGCTCAGGTGAAAATAAAAAAAAAGGAAATTTTCCCACTGTTTTCTGGTCGTGATATTTCGTTCCCATCTCAAGCATCTTTTATGATGGTAATTATTAACTATTATTATTATTATCGTTATTATTTCTCCATGAGCTCGGAACGGCTATTAGGGCGTTGGCGTTGTTTTTAAAATGCTAATTTTAATTTCGCTTTTTGTTGTGATCATTGTTTCCTTTTTTTTTACTTCTTGTCTTTTTTTTTTTTTTTTTGCTGAACTTTGGTCTTGAACAGATTGCTGCCAGCCACATTACGTGTCATCATTGAACTTCTTTCTATATGTCTTGCATTTTTCTCAATTGTTAAAACGTAGCATTGACACACGTAGATTTAAAAGGTGGGTAATTAGAGCAAATGAAAAAAAGAAATATCTTTGTCAACATGACATACAAAATGAAAGGAGATTTGAAAAAAATGGGGATTTTTTTTTCAAATCATAGAGATTCTTGCTTGTGTGTGTGTAATTAATTTCTTTTTGCCTCATAAACCTTTCTTAATTAAGTGGAGTGAATTAAAACACTTCAGGAATAGTTCTGCGCCTTAAAGCCAGACTAAAGTTAATCACTTTCGCTACATTTCAGCTTAGCGTAAAAATGTTTGTCTGGTGCATACAAAGCTGTCGACACGCTTACCCATTACACTAGTAAATAATGATTATTGTAATCGAATTCTTTCTGTAGAATTACGCTCTTATTGTGAATGCGGAATAATATTCTACATAAAATACAGCAATGACCCGAAATTCACCATTTTGGGCTTACGTTAATCTGAATAACAGAGTTTTGAGAGGAATGGATGAGAATCTTGCAGTATAGTTGTGATTTGATAATTTACTGTTTTACACTGTAAAAAATAGATTCAGAAAACAGTTTGCTTACTATGAACAGTTATTGATAGATTTTCTTAAAATTGTCACTTTCATTCACGAATATATAAGTATTTTTTGAAGAAAACACCAATTTTATTCGCAATTTTGGCTCATAACACACAGTTTTCCATCAAACCGTACCTTTCATAAAACTTGACAGCATTCAAAGAAAATATTATATTAAAATTTAAAAATGAAAAATGTGATAAAATATGAGCATTTAAAGAGATTAATTTCTCACTGCGCATGTCCGAAGCAATTAGCAATTTAAAACTTTTAAATTGCTTTACCAAGTCTATGTGACAACTTATAAAATAATTCCAACACAGTAAAAAATAGATGTTTTTACAGTATGGTACAGCTAATTTCATAGCAACAAACTGAAAATTGCTGATTTTACACTAATGAACTGTATGCTGCTTTGCAGTAATAAACCATAAAATTGCCAATTTTACAGTTAATAACTGCATTTTTTTAGTTTTAAACTGGAACCTCTGCTGACAGCATGAAACTGTGAAAACAACATGTTACCGGTTTATATACAAAAAACTAGAAAAACTCCTATAAAGTGAAATCTTGTAACGCTAGTGCTAAAAAAAATAACTATAAAAAATTTATTCAGTGAAAAACCGTTTCTATCAACTCGAGTAAAGAAAGAAGTTCTGGGTCTGGACTTTCTGGGATTTAAAAACTGCGACGCACTTTTTCCATCCGATTTGAAGAATCTTACATTGTCCCCATTTAAATATCAGAGTTCAGGCGTATGACCAGAGGGCGGAAGACAATCACAAGTCATTCCATCTCAGACATTCCACTTGAAAAGTCTTTTGTTCGCTTTTAATCTGATTCAACATCTCCTGTGGGAATTAAACTCCCCAGTGCCTTAGCAACAGTCTGGAAAGTTACGTAACATTTCTTTGGTGCGTCGTGGGTTGTTACTATGACGGTTTCAGCAATAAGAATATTGTGTTTTTGAATTCTAATTATTTAGTTAGAGATTTCTGTATGTAGATTAATTTATATGGCAATTCTGCTTTGTTGATGGTTTACTTAGATTTCCGTTATCTCATACATTGTTACACATTTGCCAGTCCATTTTGCTTAGGTTCATTAAACATGGTGAGTCCATTTTGTTAACCGAATTTATTTGAATCGCCGAATCTCCTTTTGTTCAATTACATTACTGTTGTCTTGCACTAGCTAGGCTGGTAATTTGGGGTGCGGTGCTGAAAAAACATGAAAGAAAAATATGAGTGAAGTGTTAGGTGACAATTTTGTCTGAAAATTTCATAGCCAAAATAGTCACTAAAGTTAGATGACAAAATTTGTTTGAAAATGTCAAGTCAAAATAACGAGCATTTTTCTTTTTTTGAAAATATTAAAAAAATGTTCTTCCATTTTTTTTTCTATATTTAATGACGAGAAAAATAATAAAATTTCAATTCAGATCTACGCTACATTCATTACGATTTTTGCTTCATCACGTTATAGTTCACTCCATGTATATCTCTACTAATAATAAAACTGAAGGTGGGTCTGTCTTTCTTTCTGTCTGTCTGTCTTTCTGTCTGTTACGCGCGTAGCGCCAAAACCATATTTAATATTTTCTTATTTCTTCATTAAATAATTTACGCAATAATGCTAAACTTTTATCAAAAGAGGAGAGCGATTAATCAGGTCCTTCCGGCGAAAATTTTTTCTTAATGAAATGATAAAAAGTGGATATTTCTTCAAAATTTCATCGTATCATTTCTGTGAGGAGGAAGCTTAAGTGTTTCCTGACCCCGAGGGTATGAACTGAGCATATTAATGCAGCCCGACCTTTTCCTCGACACTGCTGAACTTCATAAGGGGGTGTAAAACTGCTGAAGAGGACATTTATTTGTATCAGACTATTTCTGCATTTCATCTGATGTTGAGTCATCAAATATTGAGATCGATAGTCATTTTCAGGGTAGTTTAATATTTATTCTTTATTCTTCGTCCCGGGCAAGATTTAGTTTAGACAACAAAGTGCATCGAGGATAACTTGACAAGCTTTTTTTTTAGTATTTAATAATAAGTTTGGTTTTCCGATCCGAAAATAAAGTTATAAACTTTGCCACACCCACACACTCCAAGGTTCAGCGTACCTACCACTGCACGTGGTTTAACCGTTTGGATGGACCCCTAAAGAGCGCTCTGTGTTTTGATCTATACCAGAAGCCGAGCAACCCCTGGTCCAGTAGCTAGCTCCACAAGTATTGATTCAGAATGGAAACTTGGGGGACTTTGCGACCACGAATATATTCAACATGCCCCAGGCACCATCTGATCAGGCCACCACGACTTATGAACCTTATCAGTAGCGCATCCAGAAATTACCTTTTGATTTGGGTTTTTGATCATAACCACCTTACATGTATGTAAGCTACCTTGTTAGCTTAAGATTGGCAATATATATGTTAAATCCGATGGTTCTAGTAGGAGATTTAACTTCTAAAAGCTCCCCTGGTTTTTCCACTGAACCGTTCCAACCCATATTAAGGTAGTTGATGGAGGTACCTCTTTTGTTGAGAAAGCACCAGGGCAGTCAGAGCTTTGATTACTGGGGGGGGGGGGAGCACTTATAACTGATAGTACATGTATATCAAATAGTATTTTAGGATTGACAATATGTGCTAAAATAAACCAAGGAATTTTAGGGGTTACCCTTTTCGCTGCACCCCCCAGAGAAAGCGTACCTTCAAGTTCATCTTAAATCAAAACATTATAATTTATGAAACTCGTAATAAATGAAAATTTTCACGGAACAGTATATTATAGCATTTCTCTTTTACTGCGAATACAAAAGTTTAAGTTTTCTTACGTAGGGAAATGTGGGCAAAGTGAAATAGTTAAGATAGATGACCTATTTCAAAATGAACGCATCAGAAATTTGTTCTGAAAATTACTGTACTTAAAGATTGAATAATGTATTTTGTATGACAACTTGCATTGAAATATTATTTTTCATTTTTTGCAGTTATTTTTACACACAAGACTTTCACACAAGAGCATCTCTAATGCGACTTTTTCTCCAAAGTTTAGATTTTTCCAGAAACCCTTATTAATAGCTACATGAGAGCATTCCTAACTGGTTTTTGAGGTTACGATAATGGGGGGAAAAGTGATTTTTACTTAGAAATTTCTGGAGTATTCTAATGAAGAAAAAATTTAACAAGCAGTACATTACCTAAATAAATAGAAATTTTGTAAAAGATATTTAAAAAAAACAAAAATAACATGAGGATATTAAATCCAAGAATGTTTGCCGACTTTAAACTCAGGGCATCTCCAGTGCGATTTTTTCTCCAAATATGAGATTTTTCCAGAAATCCCCGTTAATTGAGCGAGTGCATTCCTAAATGGCTCCTGGGGTTGGGGTGAGTAAAAAAAATAGTTCGCGGGGTTGTGACCTCATTTCCCTCACCGAACAGCGATGCGGTTGATGAGAATCTCCCGCGGCTTCCCACTAGCAGTGATTTATTGACGTTGTTTGCGATTTTTTTTTCTTCTGAAGATGGGGGGTGGTTTTTTGTCCCTCATAGCTCGGGGCGATTTAAAACTCTACTCAGAGAAGCTTTGGTTTTTCTGTAATAGGTGGTAAAATTTAATATTTTTACACTGTAAAAATGAATGTTGTTTTTACAGAATGATACAGCTGATTTTATAGTAATAAACTATAAAAATGGCTACTTTTACAGTAAGAAACTGTAGAATTACTAATTTAACAGTTTATTACAGTGCATTTTACAGTTTTAAACTTGAACCTCTGCTGCCAGTATTCTACTGTTGTTTTTGCAGTATAATACAGCTAAATTTTACAGCAATAAACTGTAAAATTACTAACTTTACAGTAAGAAACTGTAAGATTGCTAGTTTTACAGCTTATTACTGTGCATTTTAGTTTTAATTAGAACCTGGCTGCCAGTATTATACTGTAAAAACGACAGTTTTTGCAGTGTAGCATTAAAATTTTAAGGCAACTTTTCCATGAAAAAGTAACTTTTTTAATTTTTTAAAAGCTTTTGTTATATTTGCTCTGTCCAGCTAATTTAAGACACAAACATTTTAATTAAAAAAAAAAAAAGAATGAATATAAGGCAATCTTGATTTACCCGAGGAATACTTTCCAAGACTACTCCCGTAAGTCGAATTTTCGCTTCGAAAAAAAGGGTATGCGTACGACAAAAACATTTTCTCTTGTTTTAGGCATTTGTGAACACCCCAAAAACTGTCTCAAACTGTTAATTAACTACAGATTATAGTATCCCTTCATAAAGAACGTTGCATATTTTGTATATTTCAAAGTTGTGCTTTTCAACATATAATATTGTTTCGTTGCATTTTCTTTTTTACTTGTGAGAAACTTTCTTTCATTTCCTTCTCTTTCAAAAACATTTTCAAAACTTTCTCTTTAGTTTTTTCTCTTTCGAAAAACATTTTCTTTTATTTCAGGCAACTGTAAATTACCCGAAAAAATTATTTTAAACCGTTTCTTAACCACGTATTACGGAACTCTGCATATTTTTTATTTTTTAAAGATGCGTTTTTCAACATAAAATAATGTTATATTACACAAAATCTTTTTCTAATTATAAGACACTATTTCTTTCTCTTACCATATTCACTAATTTTAAAGAAGCAGCGAGCTTAAGTACAATTACAGCTAACTAACTTCCACATTGATAAGAACTAGAAAATGAATGGGAAATACGGAGTGGTTATTCATGAATACTTCCCAAGAGAGTTTTTGTTTCTTAATCTATCGAAACTTCCACCTTCAGTAATGATAAAAGGATTAAAATCTACTCAACAAATATTTAGTAGCTAATAACAAAACCGATACCTACGCCTTTTGTGTTTCATTAGAGAAACATGTCGTTCGCATTATCTCTGAAATACGTCACTCATGAAAAATTCTCGTACCTTTGAACCCACCCTCTCTGTACCTGTAATTGTAAGTTTAATTGTTAATAATGTTTAAAAAATTAGTTTTGAATTATTAATAAAAGACGATTAAAGTCATCGTTTAAAAAGCTTTTTTATACCAAACATAACTTTTTTCACAGAAGGGAGAACTTTTTGTGTTTACTATTCGTTGTTTTAATCCCTATATTCACAGGCCTAAGATTAATTTTTTGCGGCGGGGGGGGGGAGATTTGTAATTCTCAATTTAGCGAAAGATGTACCAAATTTTACCAAATGATAAAATACACACTTAACACGTGCAGGCGTTCATACTAGTACCTGCCTTTATTTTATGACATGAAGTTAGGAAGATCATCATTATTGTTCTTATATTATTATTCGCAATTTATGTCTTGCAAAAGTCTATTCATTGTTCGCAATTGCAGGTCTTTCAAAACGAAGCGGCTTTACGCATTAAGAAAAGTTTTAATGCTGTACTCCAATTTGCCACGTAAAAAGTTTTTGGGAAGTCACAGTGCCCTCCCACTTGCTTGTCCCTACATATTCAGTATTATATTTTGCTTCAAGGTTTCTTAACTGTAATCTTAGAAAATATTCAATTACATTTTTCGCCATTGTAGATCTTATAAAAAGTAAGCGGCTTGACTATTAATTTCTTTCCTAACAGGAAGACATCAAAGTTAATTGAACAGTAGTGCATTATAACAAAATTTCAGCGCAATCTGGATAAGTGATAATTATTTTCTTCAATTTGAAGTTGTCCTTCAAGGCTAAACTCTCTTTGATTATTATTATAATTGTTGTTATTATTTTCGGTATTTTAATTCGAATTCTTCACATGTCTTTTTCTCCATTTATTTTACTTTGGAAAGTACCTAGTACTACAGAGTCGCTGCTTTTGTATCTCAGCAATTGTCGATCTTAATTATAGTAGTTAGCTCTGAACAGAATTCAAGAATATCCAAAACTCCATTATTTCTTCTCGTTTACATTTCATAGTCAAAACACTATTTAGTGCTCAATTTATACTCATTAAGTGAGTTAAAGTTTCGGACTGACATAAGGAAACTACTGGAAACGTATGAGACGAAGAAATTACGAATTCAACTGAAGAAACTAAACTACTTTTGATACGAAAGATGTGAAGTTACTTGCTTTTTTTCTACGTATGAGCGAAATTTAAATTTTGATTAAATCTTTTTGGTGACACGATTCGTTTTTGCTCTTGTCCTGTCAATTCCAAATCACAAAAATTAAGCAGCTGTATCTGAACGAATCAATATTATAAGCAGTGTTAAAAAGCCAACATAGTCTAACCTCGTTAACGCAAAATTCATAGAAATATGAAAATTACTTCATGTTAACGGAATTTCATATCATCCGATAAATTATTAAGCAATTCAGAGCGAACGGAATTAAACCAGTATTTCATCATGTAAAGCGATATTTGCGTTAACCGAAAAAAACTCTCATACTTTTATTAATATTAAAAAAAATATGTCTTGGGACAAGAAAATTTGACAATTTTCAATGAACAAAAACCAGCTGATAGAATAAGCTAAAAGCTGATATATCAAAATATTTTCTAAAATATTAATATTATAATCTTTAACTCTTTAAATCCAGTGAGATAATTGCATCAAAAATATCTCAATTTTGGGGGGGGAGGGGGAGGTCAGAAAACTTCAGTTAAAATAAATAAATGATATTTAATTCAACATCTTACACTTGAAGCTAATAGCAAACTTTAATTAAATAATGTGATTTATGTTCTTTTTCGTTTCTTATGGTTTCCTCAATAGAAAATAATAATTGATAAAAAAAGCAGCAAAATAAAACAGTTAAAAAAAGAAAACATCTTTTGATTTGGAAAAGTTTTAAAAAGTCGAAGACTTTTTTTTTCTTTTGTTTTAAGAACTTCACATTTTTGAGAACCCCAAATTATTAACAAAACTTCTTTCTGTCATTCATATTCAATTATATTTCCGTATCTTCGCCAAATCTTAATTGTTTTCTTGTCATTTTTGACGCACTCGTTTCGCCTGGAATTATCGCTCCGCCAAAACTCACCGCCAGAAATCAACCGAAACCTAAGTTCCAGTAGGCGTTTCCAGTCGTCATGGGAACCAGGGTGATCTATCAATTGATTGCCCCACATGCGTCTTCGTCGTGTCGTCTGCCCCCTCCTTTTTCTCATTCCCTGATTTTCGCTTCACTTTTTTTCTTCTCGTCCAGTTGCTCGAAAGGTTCTTTTAGCAGTTCCTTTTACCGTTTTCCACTCTTGATAAGGAGGTCGGCTGGTTCTTATTTATTTGCTCTTTTGTGGGGCCCTAAATAATATGTTAAATGAGGAGGAATTTCAGTAAACAAACAACCCTACAAGTGCATACTTTTGAGGGCAAGGAGAAGAGGTGTTTTTGTCCTTGTTGTTCCGAAAATTGTGTTTTGCTTTTCAGAGAGGCATCTGTGATTCGCTTTTAATTATTAAGATCTTTATATTTGTTGTTTGTGATAGAATATTAACTTTCATAAAATTTATTGAATCATTTTACTTATTTATTTTTAATTAATTCTTATTTAGTTTAACTAAATTATTTATTATTTAGTTTAATTAAAATATTTATTATTTAGTTTAATTAAAATATTTATTTTTTAGTTTAATGTGCATACTTAATGCACAGTAATATCAACAAGATTTTTTTTTAAAAGATCGCTCACCT
Source organism: Uloborus plumipes (assembly GCA_038373865.1). Lineage (NCBI taxonomy): Eukaryota > Metazoa > Arthropoda > Arachnida > Araneae > Uloboridae > Uloborus > Uloborus plumipes. The sequence continues at coordinate 13,275 of JAXGGA010006946.1, forward strand.
CTCGAGCCATAGTCAGTAAGGGGTTAACGAGCCCTTCTGTTAGCACTAGATGTTCAAGCTTCCCGAAACACACATCTTGAAACTGCGACCCTCCACATCTTTTTTTTCTAGTTACTTTCTTCTGTATCTAATATATAGAAGAAAGCATTGGATTCGTGAAAATTTTTGAATTTCGACGGAGTTACGCGTGTTGAGGTATGCTGAGTCCATTTCGACCATTTTGAAAAAAGTCTGTCTCTGTGTGTGTGTGTGCCTGTATGTACGCCCTTGTGCAAATTAATTGAAACAAAATAGTTTTTTCATGACTTGAAAATTATCCCTTTATTCTTCACCGATTACGCTAAAATTAGTAAAAATATGGATGAGATACTTAAATCCTTTACCTATCATTAATTTCCACTAATCAGAAGCTTATCTACTGTTCAAAGGCACCTTATTGTACCGGTCGGCCAGTCTATCGGTTTATGAAGAAACAGCTTCTGACTCCACCAATGAAGAAAAATCGCTATTTGTGGGTGTTAAAATATAAGAATTAAGCTGCTAAAACTTTGAAGAAACGATTATTTAATGACAAAATTCATTTCATTATCCAAGGTCAACGAACTCAAGACGTACGGAGATCTTCAGGTGAAAGAATTCAGGTTTGCCACATGAAAATGTTTGTAAATCACCCTAAAAGGATGTTTTGGGGTTGTCTGGGTTACAATAGGGTTGGTTTATTGAAGAATATTGACGGTATGATGTATTCTGAGAAATCTATTGCTATTCTGGAAATAAATGCTTTACTAGTGTTGAAGGAACGATACCCACATGAAACGGTATTTTTCCAGCAGGATTTAGCCCCTTGCCATGCGTCCAAATGACCAAGAAATTCATGTCTGAGAACCAAATTGAGACATCTAAATAGCCTGAGCTCTCCTGATATCAATCCAATCGAGAATCTTTGGGCTATAAGCAAAAATAGACTATTGCATAAGGACTGTTCAACTATGGAGAAGCTAATCACTGCGCTAATTCATAGACACACATATTACAAATGAGTGTAAAAAATTGATAGATTCCATGGCGAATCGTGTCCAAATGTTTACAAAGAGTTTTAGACATTATATTATGTTATAAAAACTTTTGGTTTTATATAAATTTAAACAAAATAGTTCTTTTCTTAGTTTTCTCAATTTTTCGAGTTTGTTTCAATTAATTTGCACAAGGGTGTATGTGACCGGTTTCTTGTGGCTGCCTAGAGCAAAAACTACTACATGAAATCGAAAACAACTTAGTACACATATGTGCCCCATATGAACTGGGCCCTTTAAACTGGGGAGCAAATTCCTCCAAGGGGGGGGGGAGCAATCGAAAGTTTTCTGCCCTTTGGATGACTGCTATATCTCAGGAAATAACTGGTAGAATCAAACAAAAATTAGTTCATAAGTAGGTCCTATTGGGTACAGATGTTGATTTAATTGTAGTGTCAATATCTCAAAGGGGGGTTGAGAAATTGAACATTTTTCTCATTACTTGTGACTGCTATATCTCGAGAAGTAATGAACAGAATCAAACACAACTTGATCCGAGAGTGCAAGAAGTGATTAAATTTTGGCGCCAGTGAGAGAACTCACGGCGGTCTTTTTTGCACTGTTGAAGAGACTCTTGAAATAGCTGTTTGCTTTATGTTTGTGATAATTTCCCTTTATTTACGTTGTTTTTTCTCTTACTTCATATTTTAGCAAACTTTATTTAAAGATTTTTCAGAAAACTCTGTACTTTTTACTTAAGGTTTATTTGAAATTTTCATAGTGTGATATATGACATCAGAAGCATGGACTAAACGACCTTTCCCTTTGCAGACGCGTGCGGCCTGTCCGACGCGACCCACATCGAGAACCTGCAGGAGAAGTCGCAGTGCGCCCTGGAGGAGTACTGCCGGACCCAGTACCCGCAGCAGCCCACGCGCTTCGGCAAGCTGCTGCTGCGGCTGCCGAGCCTGCGGACGGTCAGCTCGGCGGTCATCGAGCAGCTCTTCTTCGTGCGCCTCGTCGGTAAGACGCCCATCGAGACGCTCATCCGGGACATGCTGCTCAGCGGCAGCTCCTTCAACTGGCCCTACATGCCGCTCCAGTGACACGCGGCCCGCGGGCCGCACGACCAGACACTGCTCATGTGCATGGCCGCCGCGGCCCTCGTGCCCCAGCAGGCCGCCAAGAGGTAGCGCAGAGTCTGGCGGGTGGCGGACCATAGAGCGAGCATGGCGTCCTGTCTCAGTTAAAAATATATTGTGAAAATGAGTAGCCGTCTTTCGAAAATTGCTACATGTGCCACTGAAAAACATCCGACACAGTTCTAAATTAATAGAAATGAGCCACTATATAGACAGGCCGACACATCAGCTTAAGTATCACCACTTCGGATCCTATTTATGTACTTTTACTTTCAACTTTTAATTATTGCGGAGCTACTGTTCAAGCGACACCCCCTCAAATGTGCCACTTGACTCTCTATGATACCCTTGAAAATGTTATTTATCTCCTTATGGCGCCCTTGAAAGTGCCATTTGGCTCCCTATGGCACCTTGAAATGGCCATTTGGCTTAATGTGGTGCCCTATGGGTGCCTTATGTAACCCCTTGAGTGCGCCTATGGCACCTGTAGGGTGATATAGGGAGACAAATGGCATCTTTAAGGGTGCCATAGTGAATCAAGTGGCACCTTTCAGGGGGGAAACTGGTGCTACAGCTTTTCAACCTTGAAGGTGTAGTTTTAACAGAGTAGGGTTTCTAAGAGCAAAGTTTGGGGACATTGCTAAACCTTGCCAAATTCACGTGCCGCGAACCATCGCTCGCAATGGATAATTACCTATAAACGCAATAACTTGCTAGATAAGCCAACCACTCAAACATGCACTGGATCCAAAGTGATCAAACTTAAGCTGATGCGTCGATTCATCTAGATGAATGGCTTTGAACAGAAATAATCTTCTCCTTTAGAGGAAGAGCATTATTGGGAACACGCTCTACAAACAATTGCAAGTCAGGAATTCATCAATGTATTCTAATATTCTTAAGTTTCACGCTGAAGATTTTGGGATGCATTGATTCAAAAAATGAGCAAGGATATTTAAAAGAGATGAATCAAAGTGAAGCAATAGTTATGTTACACAACCCATTGAAAAGGAAATATGCACGGTTATGGTAATGTGGTCACTTTGCAAGATTGGTGATAAATATAATGGAGCTGGCAGATTTGCCTGTGTTTTTAATTTACGTTTAAGTGTAATTTTCAATAATATCTACGATCAAATTAACTATCAATTGTGGTTGGGATTCAATTATACAATGTTTTGAATTACTGAATGCCAACCGCTTTAGCGTGAAGCCGAGAATCTTGGCATACGTTGGCAAATTCCTGACTTCGATTTACTTGTGTATTGTGCTAGTCTCTATGCTATTTTCTTTATTCTACGTTACAGAGTAACGTAGAGTAAAGAGCCATAACTTTAGTTTTACATTATTAAGTGCAAAATACTACAGAAATAAACTCTGTTATCAATATGATGGCAATTGTCATATACCAGAATATGAAAATCATGTGGCTTCATATGACTACTCTAAGAGATATTTGAGACATGACACCATGCTTTTTCTAGTTACATGCCAACTCGTTGGATGCTCGCACTTACAGACCACCGATATACGACTCTAACGTTATTGCTATGAGGAAAAACGCGGCAATTTGATGCATTAAATAACAATATAACATCTAAAAAGTTTTTAACATCGTAATTTTTTTTAAGAAATAAATGGAAACATCTACATTCAAAACTTCATTTCTTTTGATAGGATTTAAAATAATTTCCAATGATAAAAATATCCTAGTCCTGGTGTTGCTAATTACACCAATAGTAGGTTTGTATTAAATGTCAATTTTGTAACCTTTGTGGTTCAATGAATCATAAAATAAATATAAAACCATTTTCCCGAAATTGGTCATTACTTCTAAAATAACTCCACAGGTTGAATTAAAACTATCGAGTTGAGCTACAAAATTAATCATCACGTCTTTTTACTTTATTTGATTATTTTCTTTTTTTTTTTCTTTGAAGAATTAATGAATCAATTGCTGTATTTTTCCTCAATTCCACGCATCAATTTAAACCCTTTACTGAATACAGTCAGACTAAATAGTCTTGAACTCTATCTACAATAGGGACGTTAAATGCATCCGGAAAAACCCTCAATAGTTTCTTTATAAATCAGTGTTTTGTAAATAGATGGTGTACAGATATTAAAATTAAGAAAATATCTTGTGACAGTTAAACAAAAGTTTTCATGTACAATAAATTTGAAGTAATAAAAATACGTCCCTGCAAAAGGTGTAACCCATTACTGTGCATTAAAAAGTAGATTATAATATTAAATGCTTGATCGAAAAGATAGTATGATGTCACTGCTGGCATTTGAAGCATTATTTCAAAAATATTTTAAAAATGCTTTATAAAATGAGAAACATTCATTTTGAAAAACACGTAAATCAATTTTTAAAAAAATGCATATTTTTGGAGAGCAGTTAATGTATTACCAGAAACCAATTATGTTATTCAATCAACTATAAGTTCAAATTGAAACTTCATCTGCAAGTTAATTTTCAACAAAAGAAATTATACTTTTCTCTTTATTTTACTTCAGCCCTCATTGCATTGAAAGTTGCCATATTCAGATCAATATAGCAATTTTATTTACTTCCTTTATAATTGTTTATTTGTTCCTCGTATTTTGTTGCACTTTTTTAATCTAAAATTAGCTGGCATTAAATAAAAGGAACGTTCATCAGACCCATTAAAGCTTTGTTGCTTAAAGATAATTCTCTGCATTCTATATTTTAACTTCTGCCGAAAATTTTACTTCAAATTAAGTGACTATTATGCTAAACATTTTTAATGAATGTTATACTTAAATGGGCCAGTGCATATACTACCTTATTCGTCAAAATCTGTTTTTAGTCCCTAATATATTGGAAGTTTTTCAAATTTCGTTCATGTCAATACTTTAAAAACCTCAAAGTACTTATTGAATACTCATTTTGACCTAAGTTAATCGAATTTAAAAGTAAAATACAGTTAATGATTGCACAACTGTCTGTAAAAGCGATCAAAAGAAATATTTCAAATGACATTAAATGTAATTACACACATCTTGTGATAAAATGGGAGGACGTAAATATTTAATATTACTAAAGTCACTTTTACATACAAATTTTTATCACTGAAGTCTGTATAAATAGTGTAAATAAATTACTTGTGAATGTTTATCTTCGCAGCCATGTGACTGTTAAAACAGACTATCATGCCAAGTATTCGCCTTATCCCCCAGAGAGCAGTACATTCTTTATCAATACTTCAAAACAGTACTGTTGATTGTGCCAGTAAAGTTCGTTACATTTGCTTTCATTATTGTTCAATACTGATGGAAATATCTGAACTTAACAAACTTCTCCAGACTGTTTGTTGTGCGTTTTATGTAATTGAGCTTTTTTGCCTCAAACTTTCATTAAGCTGTTTTACTGCTGTAATTTGTGTAATATTCATAGAATCGCTGTGTAATACTGTCTTAAAAATACGATGCAATAGCTGAGTTATACTTTTTAAGTGTGCTGAACTAGAAATCAAATGAAATTTTTTATTGCTTTAAATAAACAAAAGAGCTATTGAGATATTTTTAACCTCTTGTTTCATCTTTCAATTGATGTGTTCTGCCATTTTTAACAAAGGCCAAATGGTTGAGTTGCCAATATTATTTATTCTTTTTATTAATAGTTTTGTCTAGATCCATCGTAATCAGTTATGTTTGGAAAAAATGTAACAGTATTAAGGGTTTAACCCTTATTTGTAAATATAGCATAATAAATGTGAATTTTTTTTATGCCTTTTTCGTCATTGTCTCTGTCAAAGAACACTAATTTCTTAAGTGCAAAGATACCACATAAATCTGAAAAGCACAAATACATGTATAGGGGAGACGGGGTATACATTTGATACACAATAGTAAAATGTGGATATTGTTTTTACAGTATAATATAGTTAATTTTATAGTAACAAGCTGTAAAAATTTCTATTTTATAATAATAAACTGTCAAATTGCAAATTTTACACTAATAAACTGTAAAATTTTCGCTTTACAGTAATAAACGCTAAAATTTCTATTACTGTGCATTTTACAGTTTTAAACTGGAACCTCTGCTGCCAGTATTATACTGTGAAACAACACTTTGTTTTTTGTAGTGCAACAGCTTTAATTTTCAAACGCGTATATGCCCAAAACTCAGTCTTGTGAAAAAGCAACCAATTCATGTTAACATGCTTACGTGGAAGAAACTGCTTTTTTTTTTTTGTTAGTTTGGAGAGTTATTTGCAGCAAAACGTTTTTTATACACAAAAACATTTTCTTGTTATAGTCTTTCAATTACGTACAGACCTTTTAAAAGATTATATTATATTAAGCAACTCTGTGTTCGTTGAGTAGAAGGCAGGACTTTGCCTTGAAGAAATTGCCTACATTTTTGAGTTAATGAAAGCTGCTTGTGTCAAGTTGATACCGTGCAATAATTTAACTTACAAGTTTTTAAAAAAGGGTTAATATGTGGTTTGGGTCCCTTTCTCGCCAATTGGGCGATAGGCGCTCCAAGCATGGTAACCCAGGCTATTTGTCGAAGCTCTCAACTCCGCGATACAACACGCAAAAACGTGCCAGTTGGTGACTTTTTGAAAATGCGCCAAGCAGGGTCCCAAAAACACTTTCACCTGATTTTTTTTTTTTTTTTAACTTTTAGAGAAATGCGTAAAAATGACCAAGAAAACTTGAATTAAATTCCTTTGAAATATTTGAAAGCACGTACGTCGAGGAAGATAGCCATACGTACCAGTGGCGTATCCAGGGGGGGTGCCAAGGGACCAATGCACCCCCCAAGATTTTGTAAGACTATAAAAAATGGTGGCACCGAATTTTGAAAAAACATGTAACCTTCATGTAAATATGCTTCAGGTTTTTTCAATGAAAAATACTTTATGGACACTGAAATATTCTCATATTATTTTCTGTTTTCGACAATAAGAAGCAAAATTAATTGTTATTCTGTAATTGTAGAAATGTAAGAGGAAAATGAGCGATATATCCGCGCCTCTCACAAACATGGTTAGACGTTTAAGCTTCCTATTAATTGCAGATTATTTAAACGATTTAAATGTGTTTAAGCATTGCTCCTCCTCTTATTTTCTCTTTTTTAAAGATTATTTTGAACAAATTGTCATATTATTATTTTACATCCGTAAAGAAAAAATCAACAAAATACCAGCTTATTTTTTTTTTCGAAATGTGACAAATTGGATTTTTGTTTAAAAACTTATCGCACATTAAAAAAAAATATTTTTGTATTAACACTTACATTGAAACATTACTGCTCATTTCAGCAGTAAATTTTTACCTTGGAGGAAAAGGGATCAGTTTCTACTTTCTTTTCTCATGGGATGAAATGAAAGCTTTTTTTTTATTATTAAAAGTTTTATTAGAAATGAATAAATAAACAAGTTGAAATATTAATGAAGGAATGCGAATGAATGAATTAATGAGCACATCTGGGATTAAAAAAAAGGAGTAAGTAATAGCTGAAAAACAAAAACAATTTTCCAGAAAGTGCAAAATATTACAATATGTGTATGAAATTTTAAAAATGAGTTGTATATATTCCCTTTGATTTTTCAGTCTATTTATATTTGAATCGCAATCGTCCAATCGACTATAGGTTTAAGAATATAGTTAGTATATTGCTAGGTGGATGGCGCAGAAGAGTTAAAATGTTTTAACTTTCCAATTTGCCCCGTTATTTAAATCTTACCCCCACGTTCTACAACATCTGAAGGACGTTTCAATGGACATTTTGTAGAATATGCATGAGAAAATGCGTGCATACAAGCTAAGAAAAATCTTATCTTTGATGAAACAAAAATAATCATAAAGTAAAAAAAACTTCATAAAAACCAAAATGTACAAAAAATTTCATTTTGGTACTCTCGGACCTTCAAAAATATTTTTTATCATGCAACTATTTTTTTTAAATTATAAATGATCTATCAAATTTCCGATGAAGACTTGAGTGCTTTTGGCTTGAGATTTTTTTTTCGTAATATGTTTATTGTTCTTGCATGATATTCATTTTTGTGAAAAAAAAAAAATCTTTGAGCAACGTTCAACAGAAAAAAATAAATCGAAATACTGCGTTTTTAAAGTTTCACCATATTTCTTGATTTTTTTTCCTCTCTCATCACAGTGTCGATGTTCGATGTGCACCCCCCAAAATCAATTCCTGGATACGCCACTGATACGTACTATGTGCTCATTGATTGCAAATCAGTTTTACATTTATCCTCCTACTCAGATTAGAGCTTCCAGTACAGTTTGAAAAAGAAGAACTGTTAGGAGCTTTATTTCGTTGCTAATTGCATCAGCATTATTAGCTTATTCATTTGTTTTTCAACTTGACCCGCGTTAGATATAATAGTTCATGCATTTCAAAAAAATATATATTTATGTGAAAAAAATATTTTTAGCAAATATGTTGAAATCCTTATTTGATAGGAAAATAGTAATAACATGATATGATATATTATTTTGGTTCGTAGCATTAGTAGCAAAAATCAGAAAAACGAAAATGTAAAATGTGTATCAACTAAATTCGGTCGCTTTTACAGTAAACTCCTGGCTATTCAAACTAATATAACAAAACGGTAGGCCAGATAACAAGAAATACGAATGGGTGGCAGCTCAATAGATATTTACTCATTTCTCGACTCCAGCATTTAAATCACGGAGTAGAAAGAAGGAGAGAAATGTTCTACGGATGCGCCAGTTTGAAAGTGGCAACGAATTCTCACCCGCCGCCAGAGGACGCTAGCTGAAACGCTCCCTATCTCCTACGGGAATCAATGTAAATGATACTGAATCTGTCATCTCTTTAAATGCTGCTATGGGAAAGAAAAAAAAATTTTTTCAACTGGATTTTGGTGTAAACCATCGATCAACATTATGAACTAAATATGACTTTGATCCACCCCACTGAAATTTTGCCGTATTTTTTAAGAAAGATGTTTAATCGACGGCATCTAGCTACTTGCCAAATCTGACATATATGCGACTGTATGTGACATTTTCTTTGCATTGTACGATATAATTTTTGCTGAGAATCAGTTCTCTAAATTGTTGATAAATTAAGCATGAGGCAAAAAATTAATTATGTCAGAATTTAATTTTGTTATTAATTAAATATATTTAGTAGACAAAATAATTATTAGTTTGAATGTATTTGTTAAATATATTTAGTTCATAATGTTAATCGATGGTTTGAGCAAAATTCCAATTAAAAAAAAATATTCTTGCCAACAGCAGTCTTTTAAAATGACAGATTGACAGTTGGTAAGTGCATTCGATTAAACCTATTTCTCAAAGAATATGGCACCTATTTTAGTGGGATGAAATTCATATTTAATTCATAATGTCAATCGAAGATTTACACCAAAATCCAGTCGAAAAAAAAAATTTTTCTTCCCCATAGCAGCATTTAAAAAGATGACAGATTCAGTATCATTTACATTGATCCCCGTAGAAGATAGGGAGCGTTTCAGCTAGCGTTCTCTGGCGGCGGGTGAGAATTCGTTGCCACTTTTAGATAGCAGAGATTTAGCTCCTCCTCTTTAATCTCCTTGATTTAAATAAAAACATTTGTTAGACATTTTAAGATAAATTTAATATATGTTGTACATAATGGAAATTAAGAATACATAACACTCTAAAAAAGTATCATCGTTGTTTTTACAGTAAAATACAGTTAATTTTATAGTAATAAACTGTAAAAATTGCTAATTTTACAGTAATAAACTGTTACCGTGCACTTTACAGTTCTAAACTGGAACCTCGGACGCCAGTATTAAAGTATAATACAGCTAAATTTATACCGCAATAAACTGTAAAGTTGCTAACTGTACAGTAAGAAACTAAAATTTCTTGTTTTATAGTTTATTATTGTGCATTTTGCAGTTTTAAATTTTAACCTCGGCTGTGTCAGTATTATACAGAAAAACAACAGTTCATTTTTCGCAGAGCAGCACCTATACGGGTGTGTAGGTGATTAAATTTATGTTTGTTAAAAGTAATTTAACTTTAACAAGAAGTTCTGTCAAGAACTAAACGAGCCTACTTTCCCGTACATCGACATCGGCATTATAGCATCTGATCAATATTTTCTTGAATATCTGAAACTGAAAATTATGTCAAACATACCTTTATATCACTTAAAGCTGATTTCTAAAAGCAAAATATACCCCTCTCATCAGATGAAATGGACACGTAAAAAGTAAATAAACGAGTAAATAAAGTTTTGTCGCACCTTTAAAGAATGTAACTGTTATAGTTCTTCCGTAGGAAAATTTCACAATCGTTTTCAAAAGAAAAAAAAAATAAATAAAAGAACATCAAAACACATTTTATCAAAGAAAGAAAAAAAAAACTCGTTCATTAATAAAATGTCTCGAATTTTATTTTTAATGCGTTGCCAGTTGTTAAATATAAATAAACAATAAAATGCTCTCGTGAATGAAAAATTTTTGTAAACAAAAAAAAATCGTCTGCCAAAAAAAATAAATAAAAATAATAATAATAAATTAAACAAAAAAATGAATAAATAGAGAAAAAAATCGTCTGCCCAGTCAGTCATTTTTTTCTGAGCTTGGATTTCCGCCATGTTTGCGGAGTCGGAATCAGAGTCCACACCGAAGATTTTTCAGAAAAGTACTTTACATACATTTTTTATCAAAACCGTTTTCTTACAAAATTAGTTTGAAGGAAATCCGACTTTAAGTTCAGAATCAACATTCAATTTAAATTTCTCAGTAGGCACTCATGTTAAAAAATTTTCTGAACGGTTCATCATTGAACGAAAAATGGTTCAAATTGAAAAGTGAAATATGGGAATGAGTCTCTCCGTGATCTTTCGAACAAAAAAATTTTATTCAATTCGGACGGTTCACCCAAAAGTTATTAGGTGGAGAAAGGTTGCTTGAACGGTTCAATGTTGAACGAAAAAATGTTCAAATTGAAAATTTAAATACGGTAATGAAGTATCCTTGCCGAGATCTTTCGAACAAAAAAAAGTTTGTTTAAATCGGACTGTTCACTCAAAAGTTATTAGGGGTGAGAGTTTGTTTGAACGGTTCAATGTTGAACGAAAAATTGTTCAAATCGAAAATTTAAAAACAGGAATGAAGTATTCTTGATAAAATCTTTCGAACAAAAAAAAGTTTATTCAATTCGGACGGTTCAGTTAAAAGTTATTAGGTGGGGAAAGTTTGCTTGAACGGTTCAATGTTGAACCAAAAATGTTCAAATTTAAAATTTAGATATGGTAATAAAGTATCCTTGCCGAGATGCTTCGAACAAAAAAAAGTTTGTTTAAATCGGACTGTTCACTCAAAAGTTATTAGGGGTGACAGCTTGTTTGAACTGTTCAATGTTGAACGAAAAATTGTTCAAATCGAAAATTTAGATACTGGAATGAAGTATCCTTGAAAAGATCTTTCGAACAAGTTCAAATCGGACTGTTAACAAAAAAGTTAATATCCCGGGACAGGTTGTTTGAACGGCTCAAAGTTGAACCAAAAATTGTTCAAATCGTAAAATCAAATATGGGAATGAGCTGTACTCGCCGAGATCTTTCCAAAAAAAAAAAAAAAATCGTTCAAATCGGAATGTTCATTCAAAAGTTATTAGGGGGGGGGGGACAGACAGACAGACCGACCGACACACAAATTCCCCATCTCAATACCCTACTTTCAAATTTTTTAATTTTTCGATATTTATTTATTTATTTATTTATTTATTTATTTTTTCTTTTTGACTTTGTTTTGGACTTGGCGATATTTTTTGAACTTGGCGATATTTTTTGGACTTGGCGATATTTTTTAGATGCATTAAGCCACTTTTAATACTTTTTTCGTCTCTTTTATTTTTAACGGGAAAGTAGGCTAAAAAAGCAATAAATAAATAACTATCTTGGAACAATTAATACAAGGCTGTTCGGGGAGAAATTAAAAAAAAAAAAAAACGCATAATTGTCATTGGAGTTACTTTAAAAATGAATTGAAAAATCTAGAAGTAAAGAGCTGTTTGCGTCAAAATTAAAAATATGAAGATAACGGAAATAAGTGGTAGAGGCAGGCCAGTCATTTAGGGGGGCAGGGGGGTCAATTGCCCCCCCCCCTGACTTTGAGAAATCAATGTATTTACACAAATTGGGCGTGGTTTTTTATGTTTTCCAATGAAATTGCATTGTGTTTGGACCCTTTGCCCCCCCCCCCCGGAAAAACTTGAAATGACGTCCCTGGGTGGAGGAAACTCTGATCTATTTTAACCCATTAATGCCTAGCGTCCCTTTTTAGGGACGGTCCAAAAAAGGGTCTGAATTTCTGCAAAATGAACATTTAAACCAAATAATAGTGTTCAATTAGTACCTTGGTATTCTTACAATTCGTTATTAACAGATTGCAGCACATAACCATTGTAAAGTGTGTTCTGTAGCAGTTTTAATATGATCTTTATCAAAAATGACATCGTTCACAATCTCAAGAAAAAAAGCTAAGTTTTCAAAGTTATTCCCAGCTTCCCAGTTTATGTTAATTGCTGATTTTATTTCTTCTTGTAAAATGTCTTTTTAAATATTATATAGTAGGCAGAAAAAAATATCTAATGTATCGTAGATATTTTTTGCTATCGTAACTTTTTTCTATCGGGGACTATCGTAACTTTTAAAGGACGATTTTTCTTTCCTTAATAAAAAAATTATTTTCTACACAATATTTTTTTATTATTATTTTGCCTGTCCATTAAACACTGTTTCCAACCAGTATACAAAATATCTTTGGAAAAAAATGTCAGGCATTAATGGGTTAAGGCAAGAGATGGTACCATTAGCCCCCGATAGGTCCTGCCTGGCTCAGATGCTATACAACATACTGAAGAATTATTTTTCAATGAAAGCCTGCTTATTAGAGTTTGAACTTTTCACGATAAGTCCACAAGTTGGAAAAAAGTCCTCATAAGCCACTTTGCTTCTCTCTGCCTTAATTGTGCTTCTCCAGTCAAAAAGTTTTAACTATTTTAAGTTCAAAACAGGATTACTTTCTAAAAAATTTTACATGCTTTCCTTGAAAATAAACTAAACACTCCTGAAACAGATTACGATAACTTAAAAATAAATATCTAAATATTTATTAAAAATAAAAAGCAATTATTATTAGAATGCTTACTTAAAAACTTTCAACTAACAAGTAGAGAACAAAAGGCCAGGTCCAAGTAAGGAAAATAACTAACACACAGAACGAAAAAATAATTTACGAACATCTAAAAAATCCTGACAAGGAACTACTGACTGATAAATTTTCAAAATTCTTATTATTCACTTGCTTAATGAGTAAATTGGAATTGATTTACATGCCAATTAATTTATTTACCTTCGAAAACATTTTTACTATGTACCTATTTTATGAATAGAAAAGCTTTCTCCTTGTTAGTTCCATGCTTCAGATGAATAAACTTATTCATCAATACATACTTACACTAACAATAATAAATATTCGGATTTCAAAAATTCACATTTTTACGTATTTCTCGTGAAGTACCTTTTGCTACATGAAAGGTAAACTTACTTCATCAGACATATTTGAATAAAAATTAAATCACCGGCATTTAGGAGGCATTTAGGAAATCAGCATCAAATTGGAGAAACGATAAAAAGGGTTTTGTTCATTTTTAGTTTCAAATAGCTGGAATAAGCTGTAAATTTCAGAAAACAGTTTGCTTACCATCTACAGTTATTGATAGATTTTCTTAAAAATGTCACTTTCATTCACGAATATATAAGCATTTTTTGAAGAAAACACCAATTTTATTCGCAATTTCTATCTCATAACACACAGTTTTCCATCAAACCTTACCTTTCATAAAACGTGACAGCATTCAAAGAAAATATTGTATTAAAATTTAAAAATGAAAAAACATTAAGCAATTTAAAACTTTCAAATTGCTTTACCAAGTTTATGTGACAACTTATAAATAATTCCAACACAGTAAAAAATAGATGTTGTTTTTTCAGTATGGTACAGCTAATTTTACAGTAACAAACTGTAAAAATTGCTAATTTTAGACTAAAAAACAGTACATTTGCTGCTTTACAATAACAAACTGTAAAATAACTTATTTTACAGTTTATTACAGTGCATTTTATAGTTTTAAACTGGAACCTTTGCTGCCAGTATAATACTGTAAAAACAACAGTTTATTTTTTGCAGTTAACTGAATATCATAAAAACTTGGTTAAGATATCGGGAACCTAATGAACTGAAAAACATTAGCAATAGTTAAAAAATTATAATAATAATAAAAAAAATATTTAAATTTTGGTGTTTCTACAAGGAACATAAATTTGTTAAAAATTAGTACGAAGTAACTTAATTTTAGATTATTGCTGATTATAGAACATTCATTTTGAAAAAAAAAACATGTTACATGCATATACAATACATATACATTAAACATATTTGTCCTGCATTTTTCAAGACAAAAGATTTCGTCTCTTTGAAACCCTTATAAAACAAAGAATAGCTTCACGTTTCTGTTTTACTCCAGTCGATAAACTCAAAAGAATAACACTTTCTCTTATCTAAACCAACAACTTCTAAGAAAAGTCTGTTTCGGAATCTAAATTTCAGTTATTTTACTACTTTGCTCTCTTTCGGAGCATAAAAGGGAAAGAGTTAAACTTATACAACCTTTAAAATGCATTAAATCCCACGTCAAGTGTCAAGCGGAAGTTCCTATACAAGCATAAAAGGGAGAAAAATAAAAAAAAAATCGGCCAACAAAAAGAACTTCACCTTATGTGTATCCGTATTTTTACTTTCTAAGATAAACCGTCATTTTTGAAAAGACGCCCGAGAGAGAGAGAGAAGGTAAGAAGCAGCTATCTCTCTGAATTGAGAAAGTAGTATTTTGAGATGCGCTGAACTGTATGAACATCGGCGAATGGTCTTTGAACTTGCTCTTGATCTTCCCCTTGCTGGATTTTGGAGAGCTTTTCAGACATCTTTTTTTCCCGGAATTTTTGCACTGTACTCCGGGAGATAAGCCCCTCTGCTTAAAAGAAGAGTCTAAACTTGACCACAAAGGTAACGATCTAAATCTTAGGTAGAGATGGCTTTTTGGCCATGCCCCGTATTGATCTCTTTCGATACGCGTCAGAGAGTTTTTGTTTTTTATATATATTTTTAAAAAATGTGATGAAAGTGGAAAAGAAAAATGTCCTCCGAAATCGATAAATAAGCATTTGTATCAGTTTGGCTCCTTGAATGCATTTGAGAAATCCAAGGACTTGATTGGGGGTTCAGGCGGTTGTAAAGTTCAGCAAAGAGCTTTCTACTGTCGCTCTTGTTCTATGGTGTATAAAATCGTCATGATTAAGGAAAAGTATTTAGTTAAAATTTTATGCTTGATTGAAGTGGTGCTCATAATATTTTTCCTTCTCTATTTTTTAAGTTAGGTCTCTTGACAGCTGTTCTTGTTGTGCTGTTTATCTAATGAATGTAATGCTGAAGAGAGTTTTATTTTTATCCTAATCTAGAGTGTGAAATTTTTAGTTTTTACTCAAAATATTTTCTCTCTTAAATTTGGATATCAGGTACTTTTTCATCTCTTTTATCCTAGAATGCATTCTAAAGTGACAAAGAATTAACAAATTAAGCCGAAGAGTGAAGCAAGAATACTTGCGTCCACAACTGAAAGGATAGACAAAAAGGAATAGGAAACAAGAAAAAAACAATGACGAATGAAAAATAATGCAAATGTGATGAAGCAAAAGGTCTTTCAGAAGACAACAAAACGAACCCGAAATAAAAGTTTTGAAGAATCTGTCAAATGTTTTTTTAAATGCGTCATTAAAAACTTAAAGGAGAAGAAATTAAAGTAAACACTGGTAGCTGGATATTAGTTTCCCATGAAGGCAAATTCACACAAGAATTAAGCAAGGAAGATTTTTTTTTATTTAAGTTTTCTGGCAAACATCCGTAGAATTAACGATTGAGTTTACTTGAAAAAAAGAAAAACTGATTATATTTATAAATAGCCTATTGTAGATGATATTTTTTATTTTTGATAACAGCCAGATAAGAAAGTTACCATTTTTATTGTTAACATTTCATTTCACATGATTTGTTAACCAACTTCAAAAAAGGAGCAGTTTATACAATTTGACCGAGATCTCTTTTTATGTATGTTATAAGATTACTCGAAGGGACGCCTAGGCCAATTTCAAAAGTTTTTTTTTTTTGTTTGAAAGGGTACCTTCCAGTTGATCCATGGTCTCATGGTTCGGGTTTGATAACGAGATCCAGCATAAATCGAGAGAAATAGAAATCGTAATCACAGTAATCGTAATAATGACAATTTTGAATGAAGGCTTCCCTGGATTACATAATGAAATTCATTTCTAAAGTCTTTTTTATCTTCATCTAATATCTATAATAACAGATAACGGGCCACTTATATAGTTCATAGAATTCCCACGAGCCTCATCTTTGAACATCACTTGCTCAAAACCAATGAACACCTCGTAGCTTGATATTTACAACTCTGCTAAACCTAATAAATAGAGGGAAATGAAAGTAAGAGATCTTTTCATAAAATAACACAGCAGAACCAACAATCTATTGACAATCTAGCCATTTACCACTATTTGCTATTCAATGCAATCAACAATTTACACTTTCATGCGTGTAGTACTTAAATTTTTGTTGCTAACAAATTAGTATGAGTAATTGCCTACACTACGAAAAATAAATGTTGTTTATGCAGTATAATGCAGTTTATTTTGTAGCAAAAAACTGTATAATTACTAATTTTACAGAAATAAACTGAAATTGCTAATTTACAGATTATTAAGTAGCTAATTTACAGATTATTAAGTTGCTAATTTACAGTTTATAATTATTACTGTGCATTTTACAGTTTTAAACTGGAACCTCTGCTGCCAGTGCCAGTATTATGCTGTTGTTTTTACAGTATAATGAAGCTAATTTTATGGTAATAAACTGTAAAATTGCTAATTTTACAGTTTGTTGCTATGCACTTTACAGTTTCAATGCTTCCAGTATTATATTGTAAAAACAACCGTTTATTTTTCGCAGTGTAGCATGTTGACGAAGAACGCTTTTTGCTGTGTAGCTTCAAGAAAAAGGCTTTAAAGATGCCTCTGCCGTAGGAAAAATCCATCTATCGAAAGCAATCAAAACTTTCACTTCGTAAAGATGTATTCTCCATGAACTTTCTAAAATTACATAGAATTCCCACGTGCTTTCACTTTTGAACATCACTTGTTCAAAACAAATGTACATCTCTTCTCTTAGCTTGATATTTACAACTCGTGTAAAACCAAATGGGTAAAGGGAAGAGAAAAAAAAAAGTTATATTTTCATTAAATAACACAGAACCGAAAATATATTGCCAATCTTTCAATTTAAAACAATTTACTATTCAGAACAATCAATAATAAACTATTTCTCGCACATAGTACTTAACATTTAGTTGCTAACTAATTGCTATCAGTAATTGCTTAGTATTTATACAGGGTTGCCAGATTTAAGAACTGCAAATACGGGACATGTTTCTTGGGGGGGGGGGGGAGATGAAGTCTAAAAGTCGAATTTTTACAACCTGGATTTTGACATTAAACGTTTCTCATAAATATGGAGGAAAAAAATGTACAATTACCATATGATTAAAAATTACATTTTTTATTGCATATAGTTATTTTTTTCATGAATATTAGTGAGAAAAGTTGCACTAAATATTATGAAAGTTCGTGTTTCCAGACAATTAAGTCCCTTTTTCCTGACGCAGGCCAGGGGGAAAAGGGTATTCAATGTAAATTATACCAAATAACATTAAAAACCACGTCCAATTATATGTAAATACATTAATTTCTCAAAACCGAGGCAACAGTTGACCCCCCCCCCCCACTTGATCCCCCAAGTGACTGGCCTGTCTTGGCGTGGAAGATGTAACAGTCGTTTCTAGTGATTGTTTAGTATGTACGTTTTTAAAATGCCAGACATACCAAAGGGAAAATTTTAATACGTGCAGAATAATTTTAACGACCCAAAAATTTTGATAGCAATTGAGCAGACATAGAATAAAATAAGGAATTAACCTAACACAAATAAAAATTTTATATTAAATGTCTGTAGAAAAAAACTGTACAGTTTTTTGAATATTATAACATAAAATTATCCTAACATAATGTTGGCAAATTCTTGTTCAAATCATATCTGCTACTTGGTTTTTTACTGTGGTAATAATTCTTCCAAAGTTTTAATGTGTTTTTAGATTTGAATAAAACTCATTGCAATTCATATTTGTGTCGTTCATTGTAAAAATTGTGTATCTTCATATTTTTAAAATACGTATCTGTTTGCTAAATTGAATTACATTTAATTACATCTTTTAGTTTAAGAGCGAAGCAAAGCACATTTCAAAACATAACTATCTAGAAGCTAATAGTAGCTGAACACTTATGTTTCTTTCATAAGGAAATATTTACGAAGGGCTTTATATAATAAGGCACAGTAAAATTATTTACAAGGAGCTACACCACTTTTAAAATGAATTACACCTTTGTTGAATGAATTGTCTCAATAATTTCTGTTCCAACTGAACATAAGACTAACATTACCCTTCAGAACAAAAAAATATTATGACTCAATCAATTTTCTTATCACTTTGTTTCACATTTTGTTGTTTATTTTATTGTTTCTCAAAATAATGTTTCCTTTTGTAAAATGTTGCTTCTAGCTAGAATACGGGACTTTAGCCGTCCCGTATCTATGTTCCCCGGGACGAGGGACAGTTTTTCAAAAAACGGGACTGTCCCTTGAAATCCGGGACGTCTGGCAACCCTGTATGTAGATGAAGAAGTATTTTGCGTCATAACTTAAAAAAAAAAAAAAAATCTTCAAAGATGTCTCTCTTGCAGGAAAAATCCATCTTTCGAAATCAATCAAAACTTTCACTCCATCAAGATGTATTTTCCATGAACTTTCTAAAATTACATAGAATTCCCACGAGCTTCCTCTTTTGAACATCACTTGTTCAAAACCAATGTACACCTCGTCGCTTGACATTTACAACTCCAGCGAAACCTAATGGGTAAAGGGAGACGAGAAAAAAAGTGATCTTTTCATAAAATAATACAGCCGAACCAGAAATCTATTGACAATGTCTCCACAAAACACCAATCCATTAGAGCTCGGCCGATGCATATTGAAAAACCGATCTCAAATATCGTCTCGCCTGGGATTTGCCAACAATTCCTCCCTATTCCTTTTCAAGGAGGAACAAGATTTGTAACCAGCTTGAACGTATGCGTTGTTAAAATGAAGATTCCATCAAAAAGTGGAACGCATACACGCGGACGCAGCGGGGGAAGAGGAAGAATATCACGTCTTTCACAATACGAAAGTAATTTCTTGATAAGAATGTCTGGCTTTATGGATAAACCTTGTGTCATCATAACATCACGGATTACCCAGGGGGACGACTGTGTCGCGTCGTCAAAGGAAAGGAGGGGACGGAATTTTTTTGCTTTTTTTTTCTCCTTTTCTTTTTTTATATTTCTTCGTCTAATAACAATGGGACAGGATTCCCGAGGGTGGGAAAAGGGAGTCCATTTTTCCGGCCTGTCACATTACCGAGTGCTGGGGCCGGGACATTCTTTTGGTCCGGGTGACAACGTAGGGTTGGCGAGGAGGTTTGGTATATGACGGAGAGGACGGCTTTGATTTACTTGCAGCGAGCTTTTTGTTACTCGTGGCACTACTAATTCAAACACATTAATTATTTATGCTGTTTTATTTTTCTGTTCACTTCTATGCTAGATCTCGGTATTTTTAATGACCTCCATCAATTAATAGCTCCGCCTGAATTTGTTTTTGTTTGCTGCAAACTTACAAAGACTGAGACTAAGCTAAAAGCGTACTTCTTATACTTTCAAAAATGAGTCTAAGAAACTTTTAGTTTAGCGAGTTAAATTTAAAAGTTCAATCTTACCACATTTGATAAACAAAACACTCTTATTTTTGTTATCTTTTCTATGGATCAGAATTTTTACAAATACTCATGAGAATAACATTACATATTTATATTACAAAAATAAAAAAAACTTAAACGAAAGTGCTTGCATTGAGTAATAGTAAAAAGACTTAAAAGGTTGCGTGCAATGAGTTACCGCCCGTAAGCCAGGGCTGATGCAGAACTGAAACAAATGCACCCACAGCTCGATCATAGCATCCTAAGACTGCAGTTTCGTCCTTGTTGTGGACTCCTCAGTTAGGAATAGCCAATGATCTAGCCGGAGGCAAAAATCCTCTTAATGTAGCTAAGATAGCTAACAAACTGGTAGATAAAGTGAATTTACCTTACCAGCGAGCATCCGCAAACTATGGTGCGGCTCAACTCGAAATTTGAAGGCAAAAGCTGGATAATGTGCAATGTGGCAAATTTCGAGTTGAGCCGCACCATAGTTTGCGGACGCTCGCTGGTAAGATAAATTCACTTTATCTACCAGTTTGTTGGCTATCTTAGCTACATTAAGAGGATTTTTGCCTCCGGCTCGATCATTGGCTATTCCTAACTGAGGAGCCCATAATAAGGGCGAAACTGCAATCTTAGGATGCTATGATCGAGCTGTGGGTGCATTTGCTTTAGACTTAAAAGGTTGTTTAGTTCCATTCAATCACAGCAGTTGGGTTGAATGGATCCCTTGCGGTCAGGAATGAAATATTAGTTTTAGTTGGAAATAATGTCAAGAATTTTTAAAAGAAGTTCACGTATTGCATATTTCTCTCATTTGACCACAGTTGGATTCATTTGATTTTTGACTGGGTGCTTTGTGACTACCACCTTCAGCATGCCCCTGCGGGTGCAGGACCGCTCCGCTGGCCCTGGGATTTTGCTCCTCTGGGAGGTAGCGTTCAAGTTCTACACACACACACACCTACCGCAGTTCATGATTTCGAAAACCATAACTTGAATTCAAGATGTCAAAATTCAAAATATTATTTTTTTTTTAATTTCAATGATACAAACTGGCAGGATAACTATTAAAAAAAAGCAAAAAGCTTAAACTGATAGTATAATGAGGAAGAGAAGAAAAACATAAAACAAACTCTTTTTTTGAAAAAAAAAATTAACCGACTTCAGAACTTCAATCTACTATTGCTCTACAAAGTAAAAAATAATTTTATTCTTTGAGCACCACTGATACTACTTTTAAACATTAGTTTTAAAGTCGGCATAAAAACACTAAATGGAATCATACGAAACTATGATTCAACTATAAGTGAAAATTTTAATGAATCCAGGTTCTTTAATCGCATTCGCGTACACTACATTGACAACCACATATTTATGTAATCTATGGTACAAATATTTTGTTACTCATTTTCAATAGTTTTTCTGAAAGATGTTGGCAAAATATAATTAAACATCATTTTACATAAAGTTTTTGTGCCGACTTGAAGATTTATGTTTAATAGTAGTATCGATGATATTCAAAGAATAAAATTATTTTTTACTTTTTCGAGCACTTGATGATTGAAGTTCTGAAGTCGGTTCAATTTGTTTTTCAAAAATATTTTTATTTTATTCTTTTAATGCGAATGTACTTCAAAAATAAGGTGATATTACCATTACGAAACTTCATGTAATTTTCTCAAGTAAATGCTCTATAAAATAAGCTATGTAAGTAAAAAAGAAAGAAAAATTAAAGCGTCTAAATTTCTAAATGATTGACACCGAAAACTAATCCTTTTTATTCTCTGGTATTTATTTGTGTGCTAGTTTAATAAAAGTTTAGCTAGTTTCATATTAACGGTTTTTCAACTAATTTATATTTCAAAGCAATAGAAATCTCAATTTCAGAAACATTTCTGAAATTTTCGGAATTCGCTTTCGTTAAGTTCCAAAAACATTTATGTGTATTTCTGAATCCTTTTTGTGTAATTTTAAGGAACGTTTCCTAGTATTTTCGAAATTGTTTTTTGTATTGTTTAGAAAATTTTCGGGGTATTTCAGAAAATTCCGAACATTTTTTCGACATTTACATGAACCGTAGCTGCCCCAAAATACCCCCCCCTGGTACATTACAGTAATTTTTATCAAATGAGTGCGTAAATAAAGGAATAAATGCATTACTCGTGGAAAAATAAGTAAATAAATAAGTAAACAAACAAATGAATTAACTAATATATGAGAAAAAGAAACAGTTGAATAAAATAAAGAATAAATAATAAAATAAATGAATGAATGAGAAAATAAGTGAATTAGTAAGTAAAAGAATGCTAATAAATTACTAAATGAACTAATACATGCGTGATTGGGTAAATGAATGCATAAGTAAACGAAATGACTATTTCAATTTGTCCTATCCACTTTGCCGGCGTGCACTTGACAAATTACACTGTACAAATAAAATCAAAACATGAGCAATATAAACTAAATAAGAACTGCCCAGAACATTAGTAGATTTCAATTAATACTAAAAATGATAATTACAAAAACGTTCACATGTTTTAATAACAAGAAATATTATTTTAAAACCACGAATACTACGACTACGACAATGGTATCAAGTTTGGAAAATGACTTGAATAATTTTCTTTCTGTTTATTTTATTTTATTTTATTTATTTATTTATTTTTTTTTTTTTGACAGGAGTCAACGAAATGTCTTGGAACTATTTAAAATATTGCTAGTAAGGTGGCGCTGCGAACTGCTAAAATATTTTATCATTTCACTTTGCCCCGCGATTTCACTTTGCCCAACATTCCCCTACAAGTTTTAGTTCTCATAGCATCCTTCTGATTTTCCTTGAATCCTATTTATTTTTGTATTTAGAATTACATTAATAATTCAAGAATTATAAATAAAACAAATGCTTTAGGCTTTCGAAGTAATAATTCGAAAGAGAAAAATCGGCTTATTTCATTGCAATAACGATATGCATCCCGTAAAACTGGGTGTTGGGTGCGTCAGTGTCTCTTGTTATGTATTTCCACTGAAAACTGAAAAGCATCTCTTCAAACTCCCAGATAAAAGCTCTAACACTCAAACCTTCTAAGTTCACAAATAGGGGAGACTTTAGAGGTCAAAGATTGCGTTTCGAAGTATCGGAGTCGGAGGATGAACTACACCATCTGGCATTTGATCCATTCCAAAACTCCACTGACCCAAACTCCTGTCGAAAGCAATTTTCGCGACTCCAGTCTTTCATCAGCGAGTGAAGAAGAGTCCATCCTGAGGGCGGACAGTCGGGCAGAAGAATAATAAAGCAAAAGGGTGGGAAGGGGGCGACACACAAACCGGCGAAAGTTGTAATAACTTGCAAATCAGCCCGTCACGGACTTCTGAACCAGCCCGAGTTTTCTGCCCGTTTTATTCGCAGAGAGGAAAAGACAGAAAAGAGAGAGGCAAAGCCACACTGATATTGCTTTCTCAGTGAAAGTTGAAGTAATTAAAGCGAGGTGAGGACTTCCTTTGTACGGACAGTTTAAATTATGACAACGTTGGGCACCGCATACATTAACGACGGAGCATCTGGATGCGGCCCTTCAAGTTTAATTTGAATTTTTGCATTGTGCCTCAACCTCGGGGTTAGCCGGATTTAATTCCAGCCTCAAATTTCGTCTCAGGAAATTTGCGAGGGAAATTTCATAGTTTATATACTTGAGCTAATTACGTTGGAATACACTTGTGGGTTAGATTAAAAAGGATTATCATAATGAAACCACACCCAGTACCAGGGATTCCAAAATGCTACTTTTAGTTAATTTTCGCCTGTTCAAAAAATACCTTACAGAATTAAAATGCACAATGCCCTTTGGTGGCGTAGAATGTATATGTTTCATTTGTATTCAGTTCTTGTATCACAAATATATACTTTTTTTTTAGCCCTTTCAGTCTTGTAAAAACACATGACTTTAAAATGACTATAAAAATTGATACTTGAACGATTCTTAATTGGGATAGTTTCCGGGGATTTAAAGACATTTTACTGTCGAGCGATTTGAC
The DNA here is from genome assembly GCA_038373865.1 of Uloborus plumipes. Classification (NCBI taxonomy): domain Eukaryota; kingdom Metazoa; phylum Arthropoda; class Arachnida; order Araneae; family Uloboridae; genus Uloborus; species Uloborus plumipes. Next base: position 37,480 of record JAXGGA010006946.1, read on the forward strand.
AATTTTTTTCCGAGAAAAAAGAAATTATCTTATTATTTCAACTTTTCAATGAGTCTTTAAAAAATATTAATAATAATAGTGTAGTTGCTATTATCATTATCATCATCAACATCATCATCATCATTATTATTATTACTAGAATTATTATTAATTTTATTTTATAGTTATTGTTGTTATTTTTACCTGTATTTTATATTGAAGTAAGTAAATTTCTTAGAGTAAGTTTCAGAGTAACGTTTTATAACGACAAAAAAAATGTATGATTTACAGTGGCATTTTATGTCAGCAAATTGTTACTTTTTTATACATTACATATTTTTTTTCCATATTTCACTTAATTTTTTTACAACAGGGTTAATTTGACTTCAATAGATCAAAACTTGTGACCTAGCCCAGAAATAATTTTGATTCAAGTCAAAAATTGACACTTTATTGCATTGACGCTGCATATAAAAGTCCCAAAACACTTTTTTAAGCACTCCCTATTGCACAAAAATAGGTTCGTGCGTAACCATCTGAAAATCTAATAAAACCTGCTTTCAGGTCGAACTTTTTGTCAACAAGTGTTGAGAAATTCTGTTGAGTTTCTGAAAATAGTTTTGAAAAACTGTTTGGAAATCTATATTGTAAACTTGTAGTATCTATAAATAATAATAACAGAAAATATCATTTAATATCATAGCTTGGCTCTAAAATCTCTTAAGCTTCAGATTGCTTGCTAATGCATTTCCCTTCTTATGAGATTTTTTATCACCATTCCATCGAGGAATTTGCCTGATCATTTTTCAACGATATTTCTCCAACAAAGACTCTTAGGGATTGGTGGTTTACATTACAACACTTCTGGTGAACAGAACAGAGTAAAATATTTGCATTGGGGAAGCGATTGTTGACTTACAATGATTCACTCGTGAGAAGTGTAACGTACCGATTTCTAGTAAGGGTGATGAATTATTATTTCTTCCAACTTCATTCTTTTTCTCCCTCCTTCTCCTCCTCGTGTTTTTTTCTTTTTTCTTTTGATCTAAGTCTTTTTTCTAAATATTTCGAACTTTTTTTTATTGAACTGGATATGTGTTTTTGTTAGAATTACTAACGTTGTTTTCATTATCTTTCTGGAGGCAGTAGTTTTATTTTCACTTTTTTTTTTAAACTTTACGTTGTAATGGCCAGCCCCGTCATTTGGGTGGGGGGGGGGGGGACAGGGGTTCAATTGCCCCTGAGAAATCGATGTATTTTCATTTTAGTGAGAGTGGTTTTTTATGTTTTCCGATAAAATTGCATTGTGTTTGGACCCTTTGCCCTCCCCACTACCTGGAAAAACTTGAACTGACGGCCCTGATAGCAGACATACTTTCATTGATTTTTTAGTAGTGAAGACTTTTTTTGAGCAATGGCACATTGCTATATATTTTCGTTTTGGACCTCAGACGTCGTGTAGTCCCTCTTTCGAATTGGCAGTCTTCCAAAGTTGCTCACCAACCTGCTCTGTTAAGTTAGCGCCCATGCCTTCGCCATGAAGTACAAGTTGGCAAAGTTTGCCAACGAAGTTTGCTCAAAGGAAAATTCGCCTTTTGTTTCCTGATTTACGTATATATGCTTAAAATGTTCTTGTAGGCGGTAAGTCTTTTTGAACTTTTAAAAACTAAAAACAAAAAATGTTCAAGTCAAAAAGTGTAACATTGAAAATGTTCTTTGTTAAAATATTTCGAGTAAAAAAAAGTTTGATTAAACAAGACAATTCTCTCATAAGTTATCAAGGGGACGAAGAACAGACAGACCGAGAAACATATGCTTCCCGAACTCAAAGTCCTACTTTAGTTTCGTTTTTTTATTTCACTTTTTCAATGCTTGTTTTATTCATTTTTATACGAGAAAGCGCAATATTTTTATGTTGCTTTGAGCCATCGTTCATGATTTCTTCTGCCCCCCCCTTTTTTTTTAATTTTACGGGGAAGTAGGCTTAAACGCAGTGTTAATAAAATGTGTGTTTAATTTGTAATCCAAAAAAAAACAGAAAAGGTACAAGCCAAATACAACAATATTTGAATAGAAAATTTATTATCTCAAATCCACCACCCAATGACACACCTTCAAGTACCACCCTCGAATCACCCAATACTGCAGGAATAAATGCTTTTTGCTCTTCCCACCTCCATTCTCAGGTAGGAGGTTCTCTATTTTTCTCTGTGCTTCTTTCATTTCATAAACGTTCGTAAGTTATTGCTTGATGATGACATATTTATCTTCTGTTCAAGGGAGTGAAAGAAAAAATCTTTTAGCGTTACATTTTAATATTAATACGCAGCGTTATGCTTTCAGCTAAAAAAAATTGACAGAACGTATCAGAAGGTAAATAAATAAATATTAGAATAGTAAATAGCTTATCCCAAATGCGGTTACTAATGCCAATACGGTCCTACGCATACTATTCTCGCGTTATCCAATGCTGTGGAAATTAACTCCTTTCAATCTACACACTTCCATTTGCTGTTAGGAGGCTCCAAATTTTCACAGTACTTCTTTTATTCCAGAACCATTCTAAGCTTGAGCATGACCAGGGCCGAATTTCGCTCCATGCCGCAGATCTGCCTAGGCAGATCTGAAATCTGCCGCCCCCTCCTCCTCACCCTAAAGAAGAAATAACATTCCTTGACTCAGAAACCGCAGTTGAAACTTTAAAAAAAAAAGTGTTTTTAAAATTAAAATTGTCCATCTTCTGAAGTAATTATGACGTTACATATTGTTTAGTTTTGTCACGTTTTTTATTTTACCAGTAAGTTTTTGCTATTCTAGGTTACACAGACAGTTTAAAACGCTTGAAAAATATTTCATTTTCGTTACATGTATGACAGTAAAACATTCCTGCATGACAAGAAAAGGATGTCGCTACTGAAAATGAAAGAATACTAATATTTTTCTTTCGAGAATAACAATAAAAGAACACGGTTAAAGCAAAATTTGCCGCCCTGGAAAATTTGCCTCCCTAGACAGCTGCCTAGTCTGACTACAGGGAAATTATTGCCCTGAGCAAGACAACCCTGAGTATTATGTTCTATTCAAGGGGAAAAAAATTAGCAGCTTTACATTTCAATATTATGCTCTACAAAACTTCAATATAGAGCTCTACTTTCCTCTAAGAAAATAGAAAGAACGTATCAGAAAGAATACAAAAATAATAGAAAAATAAATACATTATCCCAAATGCCCCAACTAATGACACACCTACAAATACCACTCCCGCTTCACCTAGTGTAGTAGAAATTAACTCCATTTTATCCTACCCACCTCCATTCCACATTTTTTTTTTCTCTCTACCCTTCTTTCATTCCATCCGAGCATGTTCGCTTCGACAATTGTCCACAAAAGCGGGGCCGCATTTTTTCTCCCATAAAAGTCTCGGATGGCAGAATGGAAATCGACGACACTTCATACACAAAAAGAGGATATTTCACACTTTTTTCTCGATGTCCCTGCAGAAAATCCCCCGAATAACAGCGGGGTTAAGGGGCTCGGTTAATAATTGCGAAAACAGCAGCAGTTCTCGAAGAGGTCAACAGAGCATCTTGTAAGATTTCAACTTCAAAAGTGCTTTTGATGCCTCAGTAAGCATTAAAAAGGATTTATTTTGTGATGAAGACAGCCGTATTCAATTGTATTTTTATAAAAAGACATAAAATAAGAAATTAAGATATATTCATTCTGATATTCTAGATAAAATTAATCAGCGGATATTTCATTTTTTTAAGATGCTCTCGCAGAAAATTCATCGAATAACAGCGGGGTTAACCCTTACCTAGTGAGCTGATTTTTTTATAACATAAATGATAAAGTAGTATTCATTTTTATAACTTACACTGCTAAAAAATGAACTGTTGTTTTTACAGTATCATACTGGCAGCTAAGGTTCCTATTTGAAACTGTAAAATGCACAGCAATAAACTGTAAAACTAGGAATTTTGCAATTTCTTACTGTAAAGTTAGCAATTTTACAGTACATTGCCGTAAAATTTAGCTGTTATTATAATGTAAAAGCAGCAGTATAATACTGGCAACAGAGGTTCCAGTTTAAAAGTGTAAAATGCACGGTAATAAACTGCAAAATTAGCAGTTTCACAGTTTATTACGGTAAAATTAGCAATGTTACAGTTTAGTACATCAAAATAGGCTATTTTACAGTTTTTACTAAAAAATTAGCAATTTGTATAGTTTTTTACAATAAAATTAGGTGTGTGATATTGCAAAAACAGCATTCACTTCTTATAGTGTAGATAAGATTGAAAAGAAAATATTTCACTTTTTTCTCGATGTTCCTACAGAAAATCCCCCGATTAACAGCGGGGTTAAGGGGCTCGGTTAATAATTGCTAAAGCAGCAGCAGTTCTCGAAGAGGTCAATAGAGCATCTCTTAAGATTTCAACTTCAGAAGTGCTTTTAATGTCTCAACATAAGCATTAAAATAGATTTATTTTGTGTTAGAGACAGCCGGATTCAATTGTATTTTTGTAACAAGACGATAAATAAGAAGTTAGGATCTATTCATTCAGATATTTTAAGAAAAGATTAATTAGCGGATATTTCACTCTTTTTTCTCCCCTTTCACCTTCTCCCCAAGTTCCCGCAGAAAATCCCCCGGATAACAGCGGGGTTAACTCATAACTCTGGTAACTTGACTTTTTTTATAACACGAATGGTAAGGTGGTATTCATTCTAATATTTTAGATAAGATTAATAAATTGATATTTATGACTTTTCTCTTGATGTTTCTGCAGAAAACTCCTCAATTAGCAGTGCCCTACAAATGGGCGAGTGTGGTTAACCTTTAACTAATGAGTTGATTATTTTATAACATAACTAACGAGGTGGTGTTCATTCTGATTTTTTTATATAAGATTAAGAAGAGGATATTTACACTTCTTTCTCAATGTTCATGCATAAAATCCGTCAAATAGCAGCGTGTTTTACCCTCAACTGGTGAGTTGATTTTTTTAAAACATAAGTAGTGACCCATGTAGCATCAACTCATCGGGTTTTGCTCGGCCGATCAACAAACTCCTCGTAAACTGATTCTGTAACGCACGATGACATCGTTCCGATCAGTATCCGAGCACGGTTTTCGATGAGCTACTTTTCATCGGAAAGCGATATCCTTCTGATCAACTTTCCCGATGAAAATAAGCCGAGCTATATTCCATCGGAAAACGATATCCTTCCGATCAACTTTCCCGATGAAATTCTTCGGCACGGGACTGTTCTGCTCGTAAATTGCTCCAAATCTCACCGTATTCTCATCGGATTTTGCTGCTCGGATTCTGCTTGGCCGATGAGACATATTGGATCATCGGCCGATGAAAATTTCATCGGGTTTCGATGAATGGCCGATCATCGGCCGATGAGATGATGCTGCTAGGGGAGGTGGGGTTTATGTAACTCTTACATTATATTTCTTGTGCATTGCAGAAAACTTAGCAAATTGAAGGCACATTTCCTCTTTACAAGTCGAAAAAGTAAATTGTAGAAAAATTTCCCATGATTTTTGCATCATTTATTCAACTATATAAAACTGAAACAGTACTGCAGAAAAGCATTATTAAACCAAAGATATAAACAATTACAAAACGTTTGAATGCAAAAGTCAAATTCTTTTATGGTGTAAGACAACTCACGTTACCAGCTAATATTTAAAGGGCTTGTCAAGCTCACGTGGTGCAAAATAAAATGCAGTGAAGCCCCGATTTTACATCCTTGATTCTGCGTTTTTCCCGCAATTTACGTTTCTTTTCAACAGGCGTCTTCTATGTATTTTCCGTCTTTTACGTTTTTTTACCCAATTCCTTAAGAAACGTAACATTGAGGTTTCACAGTAGTTCACTTCGGGTGCTTTATACATTTACTTAATAAGTTACTAAGGGATTCATTGATTAATTCTTTGACATTCATTCCCACAGTAATATACTTATTTATTCATTCATTTACTTATTTTCTTGTTTATTCCATATTTTATTCACTCATACATTTCCCCCATGCATTAAACAGTATATTGTTTCTTAATTTATTCATTTATTTATTCATTCATTCAGTTATTCATTTATTTGTTCAAAAATATTCTCAATAACCAAAAAAAAAAAAAAAAGCTTCGCTGCAAAAATATTTTATTTTTTACTTTGTCTCATAAAAAAAGAAAATTGTTTTTTTTTTTTATTATTATTATTTTTATTGCACAAATTTACTTCCAAAAATTGAAAAAATATTTGTCAATGCAAGTTTAATGGTTAAATTCGTAGTTCTTAATTTTCGCAATTTTCGAAACAAGTTTCCCACTTACTCATTTGAAAAAAGTAAGTTAGCTTAACTATTTCACTTTGCCCCACATTTATTCACATACTTAAAGTTAACTCCACTTTTATCTTGAAGATAAATTAGACACAAAATCAACAACTTTCTTTTAGTTTCCTGTTATGTGAAGTCAGACTAATCTTAAAGAAAATGAAATTTTGTAAATATAGTTCCTCATGACTGTATAACAAATCTTAAAGATGTTTGCCAAAATGTTTATTTTGGAGATTTTTTTAAAAATTTTTATCGTGTCCTTAATGGTATATAGAGTACGGGGTTACAAGCGCAATTGCCATTTGGAATTTGACGGAATGACATAAACATTAAACATTCAGAAATAATGAGTGAGGTATGAAATTTATTATGCAGAAATGGGAAAATAAGTAAGCAAAATATCTATATTTTGCGTCTGTGCACAGAAGGGGCCCTATGGGTTACCGCAATTTAGTCCCCCGTCGGGACTGAAAAGGGACCGGAGACCGCAGTGGGTGCTCAAGGCTGGAGAGAGACTTGTCAAAAGATCACGGGTCATGTTACATATTTGGAAACGGGGGGAAGTGACTTTCTCCCCTTTTGCACAAGTTTTTGGGGGGACAGAAGAGTGAGGGTTCGACTAATGTCCCCAAAGCCATACCCCCCGCAAGTATCCAAACCCTCCAGTTTTTCCTTTTTCCTCGGAAATGATAGGGGTCTATGAATTTTTGCCCTTTTTTCTTTCACACCCCTCTCTTCGTGGCGAGGATCGAATTACGCCTGTGTGGTTGGCGACATTTTTACCGATCCCCCAGACGCGTTTGTCAAAAGAGTGATCGGGGATATGAGGGGCGGACAGAAAGAAGAAAGATGGAGCATAAAAGGACTTTCACTTTAGCAAAACCCAGCTTTTAGTCATATTTCAGAGTAGTTTTGTGTGACAACTGGTCGGGGAAACTGAGCTAGACTGGAGTATGCGGCTAAATCCCATGTATTTTGGATGTTAGTAACTACTCAAATGGTCTGGGAGAAATTTTCACCAAAGAAAACACCGAATGGCTCCAGGTCTTTTTACAAATGAGTGATATAGGTTGGTGACAGGGTTAAGGACCTGACGTCTTTCTTTTCCAATTGGATCTTGTTCAAGAATTTGACATGCAAATTTAACTAGCATTCGTCATCAATCAACAAACTGTTGCAGGAGTTTATGAAAACATCGAAATTATTTTACTCTTTGTTTTAGTGACAAATACAAACTGAAACTTCAAGGCTGAAGATTGAATAATTTTCTATCCTAAGAACACATCGTTGAAAAATGTGGCATGTAGAGTTGGTTTTCTTCGTTAATCAATACATTATTTGCACTGAATGGAAACTATTACTGAAAAAATTTACGTTCTGGACTCATTGTATTGGCGAATAAAATGTAAAACTTTAAGAACCCGAAGGCATCCTTTCCCTTAAAATTATGTTTCCCAGCTTACCCATTTTTCGCTGGATAATTAACTTTTAAAATAATTGTTTTTCTACTTTTTGGTTTTATGTTGTGATTCTATAATGACTGCAGATTACCATAATAGAGACATAAATAAGGGTTTAATCACCAAGATCTTATTTGGAATCAGGTATGGTAGACTAGAGAGAATCAAAAATAGATGGTAGTTTTATGGTACATTTGAGTCTCATTTATAGTTGACCGACAAATTTTAGAAGCTGTGTATTATTCAAAACGTTTTTTCAGTTACTCATTGAAATCCCACCTCATGGCTATAGTGTGTACACTATAGAATAGGAAGTCATAATCGTCCACCGTAAGATTAATTCATAAGGTTAAGATTCATTCTCATTAAATTTTGAAAAAATATGGTACATCTAACAACTTTTGCTCTGCTTTACTATGTTACTTTAATATGATAAGATGACATCATCAGAGAAAAACTCTTTCTTCGCCATTAACCCATTAATGCTTAGCATTCCTTTTTAGGGACGGTCCAAAAAATGGGTCTGAATTTCCGCAAAATGAACATTTCAACCAAATAATAGTGTTCAATTAGTACCTTGGTATTCTTACAATTCGTTATTAACAGATTGCAGCACATAACCATTGTAAAGTGTGTTCTGTAGCAGTTTTAATATAATCTTTATCAAAAATTACATCGTTCACAATATCAAGTTTTCAAAGTTATTCCCAGCTTCCCAGTTTATGTTAATTGCTGATTTTATTTCTTCTTATAAAATGTTTTTTTAAATATTATATCGCGGGCAAAAAAAAAAAAAAATAGTAAAAATAGTATGTACCCTCTGGTGTCTATCGTAACTTTTAAGGGACGATTTTTCTTTCCTTAATAAAAAACTTATTTTTTACATGATATTTTTTTCGTTATTTTTCCTGTCCATTAAACCCTTTTTGTAACCAGTGTACAAAATATCTTCGAAAAAAAAATGTCAGACATTAATGGGTTAAAGTTTTGGTTTAGCACAAGGGGTGTGAAATGAAAATTTAATTCGTCTTCCTCAAAGATGTGCAGCATTCAATTCAATCATACGAGTTTCAAAATGACTCCAACAGAATCTCTGACAGCTCGTATAGATTAAGAACCAGTATACAAAATATCTTTGGGAAAAAATGTTAGGCATTAATGGGTTAAAGTGACATATTTTCGTCAAAAATACATGAGAGATATACATTTTTACACTGCTTTGCAGCAACCCTTTTGGTAGTAACTGTTTATCTTTGTTTATATATTTAAAAAATATTAATGTCCGTTCTTTATAGAGGCTATGAGACTGTTAATAGTCTTAACGAAGTTGATGGAGGTAATTTATTTCAGGGACATTTGATATTGAGTCGTAATATTAGAAATATTTTGCAATGAAAAATATATGCATGAAAAATAAATAAATAAAAATGATAAAAAATACACAATAATTGAATTTTTGCTATCTACTCACCTATCGAGCTCTCACAATGGAAAGAGGCTCAGAATGAACTCTTTACTCTACCAAACTCAACTTTTCAAACATATAGCGGGATTGCTTTGGAATCGTTTCAAGTTGTCATGACCCTTTGAAATCCTCCGTGAAAAAAAATGAGCATATCGAAATCTTTAAAATATATACGTTTTAACCTCACTGCATTATTTATGTCTTTCGCCCTCAGCTTAAGGCGGAATTTTCAACAGCGAACTATTTTTTTTCCTTCACCTATTTGCTATAAAATAGCCATTTTGTTATAAACATGAAAAACACGTCGTGTCTACTAAGTGTACAATAGTGGATTGCCTGGCGAAGTAATGTACTATTCTAGATACAGTAAATTCAAAGAGTTTGAAAAATGAAAAGAATATACATTTTAATCAAAATTATTCCTTTCAAATAAATACTACTCGATTCTGATCATTCAATATGTTTATTAATATTCGTGTTACATTGGATATAATAGTCAGAGTATATTGTTGTTAGTCGATAGTTATATCTGATGTAAGCCAAATAAGTTAACCGACTTCAAAAATTAGAACGTTATCGATTCTCACCATAGATTCTCACCACTCATCCTTCCATAAATTGCCATCATTATACCCAATTTATTTTCGTTCTCCCAAAATTTTCTCAAATATTTTAGAATTAAGTATAACTGTTCTTGATTTTGAAAAAACAGAAAAAGAAAGAAAAAAAGAACGTAATACTCACACAATAAAGCTACATGTTATAAAATGGTATTCAAACTCAAATAATCTGTACTAAAATTTAAAACTGCGCTTTTTAAAATATGTCATAATTTTTCTCTCCTGATATTCTTTCCTGAAAACCTAGTGAATAAGGACCTGTGATCCCCCTACTTGAGATTGATGCATTATCTACGTTCCTGAAAAACTCATCATGCTCTGAAGCTACATAGGACGAACGATATTATTTTATTATTTTAAACTTATGACCAATTGACAAATTTTGATTACATAAATGCAACCACTAAACGGGGTTTCATGATGTCATATAACATGCGCTATTTTTCGTATTATGATTTGGCGACTTTCGAGTGAAAATGATGATAATGTCTGTTACTCTGCAGTGCTTATACTTATAATCAGGGTTGGCAAGTTTTTGACAGTCAGAGGTTTTATCCGGTTTTAACCGTGGTTTTTACCGTCATGTCAAAAACCCCTTTTTGACATGGTTTTTGACATAATTGTCAAAAACCTAAATTTCTGCCCAAAACATGTTTAAATTTGATATTGATAATCAAAATACATTTTCGAATGAATTTTACAATTTCTGATTTCAGACACTGAAGTAAACTTTTGGAGTTTTAGGTTATTAAAATAAAGTGTAATAAGCAATCCATAACATAATTGAAGTGCTCGGGAGTAAATAATGGTAACTAGCATTTTAAAAAATCAATCATATGGCTTTTGAATATGGCTTTATTGCTTCGAGGAATTACTGTAACAGGTTTTTTATTTTAAAAATGAAGTGGGTACATTAATTAAGTGCTGTGTGTCTTGGGTATACTTAATAAATTTTTACAAGTGATTTTTTTTTTAATTTTAATTTGAAATAGTCCGATTTTTAGAATTTGTCAGATACCATTATTTACTCCCGAGCCCTTCAATTGGGATACTACAAGATGCTTACATGTGGAAAATAAAATAAATGAATGAGCTATCATTATAGAATTTTTTTATGATTCTTTCTCGATGTTAGTATCAAATATTGTTTACTTGTTGCTTTTTTTCTATAATATTAAACTAATACTGAGAAAAAATAATATTTTGATAAATTTTTAAAAGAATCTTGATTATACCCCCCCCCCAACACACACACACACACCTGAAATTTATCAGTTTACAACACACCAATTAGGGTGCAGGAGTACCCAGATAAGAATACAAAGAAATGTAACATGTTTTATCTTTAATCGCTGCCTAACACCTGTTTGGTCAACAAATGAGTTGACCAAAAAGGTGTAGATAAGGCAGAGCGCAATCATTCCACCAAAAGAATTTATGCAAAACTAAATTTGAACTAAATCTTCATGTAACAAATATATAGTAACAGAGGAGTATTTTCAAGAAAATAATACATACATAAAACAAAATGTATCAAAATAAGTTGCTCCGAATTATAATAATTAAAAATATTGAGAAATGATGCATTTGTGGTAATAATGAAAAATGAGTCAAGTTTGTATTGTTCTTTTGTTATGAGTTTTTTTTAAAGAAACCACAGTGATACTATTGAAACAATAAGCTTATTTTCCAGTACAGAATATTTATAATAATTCTCAGATAAAGTTGATTACAAAAGTAACAACAATAACTAATAAACAAATAAATAAAATAGTTTGATCAAAAATATTTAGCAGATTTGTACACTGAGTACTAATTAATTTAGTTTTACTTTTACTCAAAAGAAAAAAAAATCACTTTAAATTCTGATGTAAAGATTTTTAGATTGATAAAATAGCTAATTAATAGTTATTAAAACATTTAAACAAAACTACGTTAAAAACTGGAGTTAACTTTTAATACTTTTAACTTTTTTCATGACATAACAAGTTAATTTAAAAGAATGAGAATTAATTGTCATTAAATTTATTAATTTAATTTTTATTAAACTTGACTGATGAGATAACTAATTAGTAATTTTTAAACATTTAAACAAAACCTCTTTAAAAACTGGATTAAAGTTTTAATATTTAACTTTTTTTCACTCCATAACAAGTTAGTTTAAAAGAATGAGAAATCATTTTCATTAAATTTATTAATTTAATGTTTATTAAACTTGATTGATAAGATGTATAAATTTTTATTTAATATTTTTCAGGATGAGAAACCTTATATGTTTATAAAAAATCTCAATAACCACTGTATTTGAGTTTTTGACAGGTTTTTGACGTTTTTGACAGGTTTTCGACGTTTTTGACAGGTTTTCGACAGGTTTTCGACATGTCATGCCAAAAACTGGTTTTTGACGTCAAAAACCCAACTCTGCTTATAATACAATTAAAAAAAGAAAATGTAATTCAAAAAAAATCATGTATCCCACTTATACTTAATAATCAAGAAAAATCGTGCAGCACATTTAAAACTATTATCGTTATCATTATTATTATTATTATTATTATTATTATCATCATCATCATCACCATCATCATCATTATTAAAACTATTATTATTATTCTCATTATTATTATAATCATTTTTTTATCATTATTACTATCATCATTATTATTTTTATTATTATTATTATCATCATTATTATTATTATTATCATCATCAACATCAACATTATCACCATTTTTATTAGAATCATCATTATTATTGTTATTATAATCATCAACATTACTATTACTTCTAGGGCCGGTTAATTGAATTCGCAGCTTTTTTAATCAAATCGCCGCAACAGAACAATATCCAGATTTATTGAATATGTCACTTTGTTGAATCAGCCGCTCTATTGGAGCAAAACTGTCTAGAACAGATTCATATAAACTGCGGCCACTGTATTATTTCTATTATTATTTTTTTGAGTAATTCGATGTGCAAGAACTGCTCAGTAGCACCTCACAGCCCACTGCTTTTTTCGAGAAGCAAAAGAAACGGCTCGCCAGTGACAAATCACCCCAGTTCTATCGTGAAAGGGATCTTATGCCAAATTTCTACCCTTTTAGCCCGAGGACAACCCTTTCGCTGCTGAACCGATAGCGATTAGGCGGGACAGTTTGCGTGAAATATGAACTCTCCCGAGCGCTAGCATTTCCAAGATTAGTCCCACCTCTTCGGAGGGTGCAAGCAAAAAGGAACTACTGGAAGGAAAAGCTGGAGCTTTTTAACCATAAGTGTTATAGGGTCATTCCATAGAAATCTCAACCTCAGCCGAAGAAAAAAAAAATACCGAAGTGAAAAAAGTATCAAAAAATAAATATATAAATAAATAATTAAATAGCATACAGCATAAGAAGTTTAAAGACATTGATAAGTATTGTAGTTATCACTGAGATTAGCCATAATAAATAGTTTGTAGTGTGTTTACTGCTTTTGTTATTCGATGGTTACGTTAGTCACGTTACGTTAGTCACACGCCATCTTGAGTAAAAGTAATACTTAAGACTAAAAAAAGTTAAGATTTAATAAATGTGTTTTATGTTTTTAAAAGCCTACTTTACACATTTTTCAAATATATCATTCAATTTTTAACGCTTGCTTAACTTTGAGAAATTTTTGCCTCACAACATGAGCATTCATTTTCAGGGTTGCAAAAATATTACGTTAGTCACACTGCTATTTTGGTTGAAAAAATATCTACTCTCAGTAATTTTGTTTAAATTCTTAGCAAAAATGATATATAGATACCATGTACATTGTAAATCCACCAGCATAATTAAAAAATATTTTTTATCCTTTAAGTTACAAGTAAAAACAGATACAAAATCAGCTCTGAATGTCACGTTAGTATCTATGGAATGAACCTATAAGACTTTTAACTATTTACTCTACATAAGAACGTACTGCATTTAATTGTGAGTTTACACATTATAAAAAGTTCTGATATAAAATCCTAGAAAACACACCAGTAACAATTGAAGGGTTTGGAGGATAAAGGAGCTATGTTACATTTTTTGAAAATATAATGTGGACACAAGTAAGCTATGGAAACAGGTAAGCAAATAGAGCTTTGGTATATTAAAAAGTAGATGTCATTAGACCAACTTCACACGCTTTAATAACGACAAAAACAGAAAACAAAAAGCCGCAACAACTACAATACTATAATTTCGAACTTTAATTACTTTAAATTCGGGTTTTGTTACATATCCCCTTCTTCTTCCAAGCCCTTCAATTATAAACACAGAAATGAAAGTTCATTTTTGTTCCTTTTCCCCGAATTCTAAAATACTTAATGTGTCAATTCTAATTCGAGCTTGATGTAGAATATTGCTTAATTCAAGGGTGCAAAATAATTTTTTGTAACAAAACCTGACTCGGGAAGGGGGGAGGAGGCAAATGTACACACAAAGCATATAGAGAAGCGCAAAACGTTCTCCCTCATGTACAAATACATCGATTACTCGAAACCGGGGGTGGTGATTGCCCCTACTGAGCCTTTTAAATGAAAGGTTGTAAAGTCCTTCTTTCCGGCCCCCGTGTTCTAAAAATAAAAAAAAAATCGGAGATAAAAAGATGGTTGGAGTTTTTGTTCTAGGAGAATTAAGATTCTCTCAATATTCTTCTTTATTGGAAAAAAAAAATGCTGCACTCTGAGTTTAAGTAAGTTCGAGATTTCCAGGAAAAGAGTTGCTTGTTATTTTTTCTACATGTATTCCTTGTTTCTTTATTTCCTAGAATTCTAAGAAACGACATTCTGATTGCTTACCAGTAATAAATTAGAAAAATTTCTATAGTTGAGGTTTGTAAAATAAAGACAACTTTTCTTTATCAGAGAACATGCGATTTCGCTGTCGAAATACTTACAGGTGCTCCGAATCTATGACACAGTTTCTTCCATTTTAATCAGAGTATATTTTTAATCAACATTTCAATGAACATAATTGTAAATAACGAAGGAAGGTCATCAGCATAATCCCACAAGTTAATACTGCATGTTTTTCCCAAAATCAATGGCATAATCCTATGCCCGTAAAACTTGTTTCCGTACAAGTGCATTGCTATTACTGTAAAAACAAACGTACAGGGGAAAATAACTTGGAATTCCTAATGAAGGTACTTGTCTTTAATGAAAAACTGGCCACTTCGTTGATGAAATTTTACAGGTACTTGGAATCTATGACACATTTTCTTTCATTTTAATCACAGAATATCTAAATGAACGTTTTAATGAACATAACTGTAAATTAAGCAGGAACGTTGCCATCATGATCCTACAAGTTAAGATAGCATGTCTGTAACAAAATCACGTCATAATCCTATACCCGTACAACTTGTTTCCGTGCAAGTGCATGGTTTTTGCTGTAAAAACACACATATATGGTTAAAAAATATGGAATTCCAAATCCAGACACTTTCCAAGCGACTTCGTTGGTGGGACGACTTTGTAGTGGAAACCAAGCGACTTCGTTGATGAAATGTTACAGGTGTTTGGAATCTATGACACAATTGCTTCCTTGTTAATCGGAGAATATAGAGAGCAATATTTTGATATAAATGTAACTGTACACCGAGCAAAGATGTCCAGAAGTAATCTATATACATAAAAGACAACTTTTGAAAACGTATGTCCGGGGTAATCTTCCAAATTACTGAACCGATTTTAACCATTTTTTCACCGTAGATAGCTACAGTAACAGGGAGCAGGATAAGCTATAATTTATTTCTAAAAAACTTAGTTTAAAAAAGTTATTACGGAAAAAAGTTAATTTTATGTCATTTCCCCATTAAATGATTAAATTTTCAACCCATTGTTGCAAAAATTTGGTGCCATGCAGCAACAATATTGATTGTAATCATATTGAAAATTTGGAACCAAGGCTTCTCTGGAGTAAGTATGGAATTTATTGCCTTCTAAGGATTTTTATATTTATCTGAACCAACAATTGCTAACGGGTGAAATAAAAAAAAAAATTTTTGGCAATAGTTAGAGAATAGAAAGTGTTTATAGTCAAAAAAATTTCTAAATTAGGTACATAAGATGTTTTCACCTCACCAATGTTGTCAGGAGATAGAAACTAATAATGGGACTTATTTAACGAGCAATATTTGGAAATGGTTAATTTCAGTGCGATTGATACTGTAAATATATATTTATTTTAATATACCAAGCTTATAAGATTTCCTGTTTACTCAAACATTATTTGTAGCTTGCTATTTTTTTTTTTAGCTTGCATTATTTTTTTTTATAGTTTGTTTATCCATAACATAGCCATCGTTTACAGAAGTAGCCATTATGTTTATAGATATGCACTTTAGTTTTGGGAAATTTATGAATGAGTTTCACTAAACCACCCTACACCCACAGAAACCCGGGCAGGGCCGGGTACCCGGCTAGTATCTCCATAAAAGGATAAAAAAGCTTGTCTCATCAAATTATTTTCCTGACCAAGTTTAATACCCTTTCCTCTTCATACATGAGCTGATTGGAGCAAAAAAAAAAAAATTTTTTTTTGCTTAAAATTTGATTTCCAAGAGCGTGAAAAATTATATGAGTCGCCTGTCACACGTTTTAGTCTTACATGATCTTTGGTTTCTAAGTCACTATTACTATTCTTTTTAAACAAAATAGATTTTTTAGTTAAAGTGCTATCAATATTAGATGTAAAAATATAAAATAACCGTTTCATATAATTACTATTTCTATTGATTTTTATTTTAAGTCTAAACTTCGATTATTTTCAATATTGCTGCGGAAAAAGCAAAACGAAAGTACAACGCTTACAATTTTAAATATATAATTCATGAAAAAAAGATAACTTATCCGTATTCTCTTAAAATCGGAGTTCTAAGCCATCGCCAAGTTGAAATAGTCTGTAGCCAATGTCTGCACATTTAGATGAGTATCATACTCTTCTCTTTCTTTGCACCCTCCCAACTCCCAGTATTCCTTATATCCGCTAACATGAGACTATGATCAGAGGCGGATTCACAAATTTTTGAAAGGGGGTTCAAGTTTTAGTGCTCTTGTATATTATGCCTTTAATTAGAATTAAAATGGATCATGTAAAATTCAAACCTTCTTTAAAATATCATACAATATTAACCAGCAAGTAATATTTTTATAATATTCTGCTAAATTGACCATTGATTTATTTTGATAATAAGCTATCATCAGGAAAAATATAAACTTGCAATTTATAAATTGTCTAGATATAATTAATATTGGAATTATACAATTCTTAAAAATAAATTCTCAAATAAAATTCTTGTTAAAGTCTTAAATAAAATTTAGCATTTTTCATGTAAGGATAAAATTTTTGTTTCAATGAGAGCAAGATTGAAAATGATTTTGCAGCTAATAAAATGTGTTTCTCATCCCCCTTCGACCATCCACTGAATCAGCCCTTGACTATGACAATCGTACTCAGCTAATCATTTTTGACAAAATGTATTCTGAGGTCCATTCTTATATCTATGAATATCGTCACATAAAATAAATTTTATTGTGTTTCAAACTGCTACTCAATGTTTTTTCGCAGTTAATGCAAAAAGAAGAAAAAAAAAGTTCTGTTTCAGCTAAATCTCATGGATTCTTTCTGCTAACCTAGTCCACGTGAAAGCAAGTAGGCTTGGATAATGGGCGGATTTTCCATACGCAATAGCTACGTCAACAAAAAAATAGTTTTTATACAGATAGCCGCATAGCCGGAAATAGGGACATCCCCATTTCCTGCTACTCAATAATAGGGAAGGGAAAACAAAGCATCGCCCCAGGTGTATTAAAGTGTAATACAGATTTGTGAACTCTGACGTGGTGCTTCTCTGAATACATTACTCAGTATTATATTCAACATTTTAACCCATTTATGCCCAAGTTTTTTTTAAACAATTTTTTTCAATTTCTATCTACTTAAAACTCTTACTTGGAATGGTTTACATACATTTTAGGCTTGAAATAGTTCGCCGTTGCCATATTTATTAAGTTATTTAACGTCCTGTTTATGGGATATTTTGCAGATATGTGAGCGAAATACGACCTTACTTGACTTTACTTGTGCAAAGTAACATTACAGAAGGCATTTCTGATCAATTTTAAGCAAATCATTTTAAAATAGTTTAATTTTATGAAAAATAAGTTCACAAAAAACTTACTTTCTGTGGCTACCCATGCTGGATCGTTGCTCGACTGATTTGTCTGAAAATAGCTGTCAATAAATAAACTCTGATGTCCAAATAGTGACTCTAACTATTTTTCTCAAGAAGAAAGACTATTTAACTTGTGAAAAACAGCTTTAGTAAAATGATATACCCATTACAGGTTTTTGTATGCAGTAACTAACAAGCGTCTCGTTTTTAGGCTAATGGGCATAAATAGGTTAAATCAGTCCTGGTACCCGTTGCTTTTTAGCAGAGAACGCAGAAAAGAGAAGTGCTGTGATGTATTCAATTTTATTATCATTCAAATTAAAAAATAAGGTTTTTTTTAAGTTGGCCTGATTTAATTGATATCTTTGAGAAAATAATTTTTAGTTTGTTGCTTCATCTGTCTATAAGCAGTAGCACATAAGTTGATCGATATAAGTATGATTTATTCTCAAGTCAACTAGTATGATTTATTCTCAAGTGAACTAGTATGATTTATTTTCATTCCTTACTTTGAAAACGTCACCAGTAGTTAATACATGCTAATTATAGGTTTACGCTATCATTAATAATTTTTCATGTCATCCACAGTGTCATTTAAAAGCTTCAAAAAAGCTATAAACACAAGGTTTTGATCTTTACTCTGCGTATCGAACTGACACTACAGTTCTTTTCAGTGCAAATGAACGATTAATATGTGAAGAAATGTTCTAGAGCCTCTCTGTTCTAGAACTTTTATATTATAATTCTCTATACTGGTGTCAGTTTAGGTGGGACGCACTTTTTAAACGTTGCAAAAGATTAACAACATCAATTATAAACTTAATTATAAATAAAGATTTAACTCACCAATAACTATTTTTATCTAAAATAAAGAAAAATCAGTTGTCTTCTGTGTTGAATAATTTCATTTCACTTTGATTCGATCAATCAATGTATAACTGCTCTAAACTCCTTTCCCTTTATTTAATCAATCATTATAAAACTGCATTAAAATCATTTCATTTTAAAAGCAAACAATGAATTTCCAACAACTATTTGCAAATCAATATTAAATAGTGATCATCTTTATATCAAGGAAGTAAATTTTGCATGAAAACATCTAAATATGAAATATTTAATGCACCTAATGGACCTATTTTTAATTCATTATTTTTCTTTTGTCGGGTGGGAAGTCTGGGCTTAATATCAAGAGCTTTTGATTAAATTTTACAAATAATTCAGATATTTTTAAAGATTTTTTTTTTCTTGATATTTTGTTTTTCTTAAGTTTTATTTTAATAGTTGAATGCTACAGCAAATGATCTGCCCCCCCCCCCTGAAACACTCAATATAAATTCCTTCAATCATTTACAGAACATAATCGTGAGATCAGTTCGTAAAAAACATCCTGCAACGATAACACCTTCCGAACTATGGACGTCTATAGCGACAGCAGGGCTCAATATTTCTGTATGAAACTTTTACCAACTTTTTGAGTCCTTGTTACATTGATTTGATTCAATTCTTCGAGCAACAATAGGTTGGACACAATATCAGGAGGTTTACCGTGACTTTTGTCGCCGCAGTGCAATATTGAGATTTATAGATTTTACTTTCAGTTAAGAAAAGTTATTGAAACTTTATTAGAATCATAAAGATCTACTCTTAAATAATAGCTTAAATTTAAAATAACAATGATATGCGAGGCACGTTCAAAAAATAAGGGCCGTTTGGTCACAGAAAAAAATATACTCATAAGGAAAAAAATTAATGTCATATTTAGTTAGGTAAAAAACTTACTTTAATTATCTACATAATCGCCGTTCACTTCTAAGAATTTATCGTACCGCTGCATCAGCTTCTTTAACCCCTCTGCGTAGAAACTTGCCGCCTGAGAGTTGAACCCAGGTGACAAGCGTTTTTAAGTCCCTCGTTGGTTTCAAAACGTTGTCTACCTAATCGCTGTTTAAAGTGTAAGAGGAAGTAGTCACTAGGTGCAAGATCGGGACTGTACGGTGGGTGGTCAAAAAGTTCTCTACGAAAATCTTAAATTTTCTCCTTGGTTTTGGCAGCAGTGTGAGGATGCGCGTTATCGGGTAGGAAGATTATGCCTGATGACAATTTCCCATGGCGTTTGTTTTGGATCGCACGCCTTAATTTGTCGACGAATCACAGAATGCAATTCACAGTTGGCGGGATCAACGATTTTCGTGACCATTGTTCTTTGCATTCACGGACAACAATACGACTTCAGAAATGAAATAAATGACGCTGTAGCTTCACAATGAGTCAGTTAATGGCCCAGCAGTAGTAAAACTGTGCTTCGAAGCGCCATTATTTAAATACAAGCAAACGGCCCTTACTTTTTGAACGCGCCTCGTAATATACTGTGATCGAGTTGTTTTATCCATCTATGTCCCAAATTCATTTAACAATGAATTTATTTATTTATTTTTAATTTTTTGGTTTTTTGAGTTGAAAATACAATAAAAAAACACTTTTACCGAGTATAAAAATTTTGAAAATTTTGGGGGTCTAAGGCCCACCACGCCTTAGGGCCCCCAAGAGAACTGTTTCCGATTGCAGGTACCATCTGTGGGCCTCGCAGCGAAGTACTAGGAGTGGTACTTAAAAGCTTCAGCATGATTCCAGCCATTTATGATTCATAATACTAAATTAATACAAGTGGGACTTCTGAGTCCCGTCGGTGCATAAAGAGTTAAAACAAGAACAGTTGAAATATCTTGAAAACGGAAATAGTTTTAACTTTAAAAGCCTTTTTACGTCTCAAAAATATTGTCGTTACGTTAAAAAAAATCATTGCTTTTTTGAATTCAATAACGAGTTCCGAAGATCATCAATAAATAAATGTGTACGTCACTCTGATCGATACAACGTTTCTACTTCTCCCGACATTCAGTCGTAAAGACGCTTTCACGAGTAATTTGGCAGTTATCCTTTTCGATGTAATTTAAGGAAATATCTACTCAAAAATACCTAAACGACGCATTCCGCCCATCAAGCCCCTACTCTCCGACTTAACCGACCTCTAAATCGGAAGAAGGTCACGCCGACAACACAGATACAAATATCAGCCGCGGAAGAGTCGAAGCCAAAGATGCTCTAAAGACATTAAAAGGTTTCGAGAAAAGCAAAGTTACGACATTTTCCTGATCTCGTTAACGCAAATGACCGGAGCTTAAACAGTCTCTTCTGACCACAAACCACTTCCCAATTTGTAATGGGCTTTTCGGGTGCGCACTCTTCCCGAATTCCTGAAGAGAAAGCTGTTAATGGGGCTCTGAGAAGGGGATATTCGCCGCCCCTATCCCTCGCTTCTGTCCTTTTGCAAAGTACTTAATCGCATGTGAGATGTAACGCAAACTCGCAGAAACGGACTAATCGCCGAAAGAGCTTTGGTTCATTTTCCCGATGCTGATGCAAAGATTTGTGGTCCACACTCAAATGTCGTCCCCGAATGGATACTTTTAGAGCATCCTGTAATTGGAAATTTGCCGTATGCGGTACCTGTGAAGGGTTTGGATTTGTGAATCTGAACAAAACCTTTTAGTATCTTCAGAAGATTTGCATTACAAATTCCTTAACCTAGCTAACGATGAGCCATCGGGGACGACTCGTCTGACCCACTTGTCAAATTATCTTTCATTTGAGAGCCCTAAGTAATGTATATTTATGCACATTTAGTTTCTATCAAGAACCACACGAATGCAAAAATAAAAAAAACAAGCGATTTTTGGGGAGGAGGATTTTAAGCATCAAATTGTTCACCTGAAAAGTTAATGAATTTAATGTGAATACGAATGAGTTTACATCACTGAATCTCATTATTTACTGATTTAACAAGCCACTCTCCAAAGTTTGACCTGAAATTGAGAATTGCTGAACTAGAATCACATCAGGGCTCATAGCACAAAAATCATCTTTTTGCCTTTCCCGTGGGGCTACATAAGAAGTTCAACCCTATTACAGAACTAATGCGATCCATCGTTGTGGCATCCGGTTTTTCTTCGTAATGACACTAAAAAAATCCTAAAAAAGGGAAAACATACTTTAGTGTCAGCCAAAATATGGCTATTTTATGCATAAAAGAAAATGTACAGTAAAGCTTTTTATATTGTCAATAGTTGAGTTGATAACAGTTTTTTCATGAAAAATGGAAGTAAAAATGACAAGGACATCACAGAACAATTGACAAAGTATTTGATCTTAAAAAAAGAAAAAAAAAAATAAGAGGAAAAAATTTATTTCAAAATTATTTTTCTCCCTTGATTAAGCTTCAATAGTTTGTATTGTAAAACAACATACCGAAATTCATTTCGTTGAAAAATTTTGTTTAAAGTACATCACATATTGAAGTTAAATTTCTTAAGAGGCTTCTTTTTTCGAACGAGATGAGCCGTCAGCGATTTAATAACTGTAAGAACATAAGTTTACCAATGTCACGTAACTGATTCTGAGTCACTTGAGATTAATCCACAAAACTTAGCAACATTTTTATTTATTTATATTTTATTCAATTCTTTTATCGTTTAATCAAAGGTATTAATGTTCTTCTTTACATTCTGCAACACTTAAAGTTTCAGTTTAGCACAAGGAGTGTGAAACGAAAATTTAAATTCTTCTTCCGCAAAGATGAGCAGTATTGAATTGAATCATAAGAGTTTCAAAATGACTCCAGCAGAATCTCTGACAGTTCGTAAGGATTAAGAGTTAAACCAAACTCAATAAATGCCGCCTGAAATGCTCTAAAGACTGCACTTACATTTTCGGATGGCAGTGATACTTTCAAATATGAAAACTCTTCTCCTACTACGAATGACTTTAGGAAATACCGCAGAGTTGATTGAATTGCACAAAACCAGTTGTGGAAACAAAAATATTCCTTGTTGAAAGAACATCATAAAACATCCGAGAATCGGCAAACATGAGCATATGAATACCAAATTAAATTTAGCTGGAAGAGAGCTTGGGTATTTTCATTACATTAAAAGTGTATTCTCGTACATACATCAAAAGCTAAAATCCGTTTCGTCATTCCTAAATGCGTTTGCCAGAAATGATATTAGAACAAATCCAAAATGCAGAGCAGTTTTAAAAAGTTATTAATTGCAATGTAGCTTTCTCATAACTTATTTTGCATCTTTTACAGCACACTTTTATGTTTATAACATCAGCAGAAAGAAGAAGCCTTGTTTGGACGCTCAGTAAAACTTACTCCAAAAAATGGCTACTTCCAGCAACATAAGCTCTCCGAATAACTTCGACGTTCCATAAACTGCTGTCGACAATCGCATCTGCGCGCCTCGAACCCACCAATAAATGAAAAATTCTGTATTTTTAGTGTGTAAAGGAAGCAAGAACGTCCCCTAGTAGAATGTTCCCCGAACGAAAACGACAAGTTGAAGAGAAAATATGACATCAGGAAGGCACCCCGTATCGAAGTGGTGTCTCCCGCACAATCTAATGGGTCCGCACTCATTATTTAGCCATTATGGCCACGGCAGATACTTTAGAACCACTCTTTCCCCAGTTTGGTTGCATATTTACCGCACACTTGGACCCGGGCCTCTTAAATTTGGAGAGAATTTCGCGTCGTTCCAAATGTGTCTCTGTTAATGGTCTTTCAGAGGAGGGAGAGTGTTACCAGGCAGGACTGTGATTTTCGGGTCTTCGCTATTGATGAATTAAGAGAAATGGCTTTTTGAGAAGTTGCTCCAGCGCTGGATGGCTGGCTCTTCGTTTGGTTTTGATTGGTTTCATTTCGAATGGCCGGATGTGTGAAGACATTTTTTCCCCTTTACTTTCCGGGATGGATAAGAGTTAATAACGATGTTCGATGCATCCTGAAGCAAATCATCCCACTAGTAAAACAGTTAGGTTAACACTAAGAGAGAAGTAGTTAAAATCGTTTATTTAAAAATCGAAGGATTAATGAGAAAATGACACGCACACATCCCTTTTCCGCTCTTAATAAGTCCCAACTTCTCAGCAGCCGAAAGATATAGGTTCAATAGTTAAAATCTTCACTACAAATAATTAGACAGTTTTTGAACATGGGCACTTGTCTTCTTTTTGAAAACACTTTGAAGCACACGTTTTGGAACAGTTTACAAATAGTCCAGGCTAGAAGGCGATATACCTAAAATTTTTACATATATGACATTATTTGGTGGTTTCTATATGAATTTGACCTGCTGATTCCGAATCCGTTGAGTGCCAGACGCTAAACCTTGAGCATTTTTGTCAAAATGGCGAAATCCAATATGGCTGCTGTAAAAGGTATGAAACAAATTAATGGAAACGTGCGTGCAATGAAGCATTTTGTACACTTAAAAATGATTGTACTCTTTAGTCAAAATGTAATTCTATTGAAAATTAATATTTATGAAAAGTATATGAATAAAAAAATTACTAAAATGGTAAAATTCGAGATGTCAGCCTAAAAAGTTGTAAGGTTTGATTTTCAGGTATAAATCATTTTTTAAACCGTAATTTACATGAAAATAAAATGTTTTAACAAAGATAAATGTTTAAAATGATATACAAGAAGCATAAAAAATGTGATTTAGCCTAAAAATAACACTGTAAAAATATTTAGAAACATTCCGAACTTAAGTTTCGGGATTTTGCCGGTCTAAACCAATTTCCTGCAAGAAACAAGTTTCTTTTGCGAAAAAGTTTCCCATATTGATACAAGTTGCATGAATGCGAACTTCTCATTGGTATGAAATGTATTTTTAGCTACCAGTTGGAAGGTATATCCAACGTGTTTGTTTAATGTTTCGCCTTCAGCTCGATAATGGATTGTCCAGATTGACTTCACCCAAGTAAGGGTATGTGCAATCTCGAAATGGTCGAGTTGGCGGTGTATTGCATGTTTCTGCATTAGCCCTTGCTTAGGGGCGGTTACTCACTGCTTTATACCCGAGCTCTGCGTTAAAATTTACGAGTTGTACCGTTCCCATGTGCGGTCGCTCGCTGGTATTCAAATTTCATATTAGCTACCAGTTTTTTTTTCGCTCTCTCTGCTCTATAAGAGGATTTTTGCCTCCAACTCGGCTACTTTCGTATTCCATGCTGATGAGCGCACAATAAGCGCGCAACTGCAGTCCATGGATCGAAATGGCAGAGTTGGCGGTCTATTGAATGTCTATTGTGTTTTTCAACTTAATGAAAAATCACCACTTTCTAAAAGAGACATCGTACTGAAAGTAGTACCAAATAAGACGCAAGTAATTAAGTTTGTTGTGGCCGACTGTGTTCGATCCCCAGTTCAATGTGTAATTGTTACTGGTACCGATTCTTTTCCGATTAGATTGGTGTTGGAATTCAACAAGCTTTTGTTTATCATGAAGAAGCTGATGTGATTATGACTCACTACTTAGCTAAAGTCAGTAGTATTCCGAAAGAATTTAGAAACCTTCCAAATTAAAGAACAGTCTGTTTGCGTATTACGCGCCTGGCAGCCACGAACGCTTCCATTTGAAAAAGGGGAGATAGGTTTAGGATGCGCACTTCCCGATGCCTTCAGCTTTTGTTCGCTTGCTACTTCCTCGTTGCATTTCCCCCCTATTTCGAAAAAGTCAGCAGAGACTTGGCGCGTGCGCAGATTCGACGGAGGTCTCGCGAAACAAATGTCAGACAGTAAGTCACTTTACGGCAAGAAATTGGAAACTTCCCAAAAACTCTTAGATAGGTTGATGGTAACAGTTCCGCACCTCTCTGGCTTACAAGGAAAGCTCCTAGAACAGTTTAACAAATATGGCCACTGCTAAGGCAAAAATTGCAAGCGAATAAGTAAGCCGCTTATTTGTTTTGCAATTCCTCCAAAACTACAACATCGAGAGATTGCACAAACCCATACGTGGGTGAAATCAATCTGGACAATCCATAATCCAGCTGAAGGCGAAACACTAAACAAACACGTTAGATATACCTTCCAACTGGTAGCTAAAAATATGTTTTATACCAGTGAGAAGTTCGCATTCATGCAACTTATGGGAAACTTTTTCGCAAAAGAAACTTGTTTCTTGCAGGAAATTAGATTAAACCGGCAAAATCCCGAAACTTAAGTTTGAAATGTTTCTAAATATTTTTAGTGTTATTGTTAGGCTAAATCACATTTTTTATGCTCCTTGTATATCATTTTAAACATTTATCTTTGTTAAAACATTTTATTTGCATGTAAATTACGGTTTAAAAAATGATTTATACATGAAAATCAAACCTTACAACTTTTTAGGCTGACATCTCGAATTTTACCATTTTAGTAATTTTTTTATTCGTATACTTTTCATAAATATTAATTTTCAATAGAATTACATTTTGACTAAAGAGTACAATCATTTTTAAGTGTATAAAATGTTTCATTGCACGCACGATTCCATTAATTTGCTTCGTACCTTTTACAGCAGCCATATTGGATTTCGCCATTTTGACAAAAATGCTCAAGGTTTAGCGTCTGGCACTCAACGGATTCGGAATCAGCAGGTCAAATTCATATAGAAACCACCAAAAAATGTCATATATGTAAAAATTTTAGGTTTGATGACATTTCAATGGACACTAGCCTGGACTAAAATATATTTTCACCCTGGTAGCTAAAAATGTTTTTTTTTTTTTTTTTTACAACGGTGAAAAGTTTGCATTCATGAAACCAGCTAGGCTGGAAATCTGGGGTGCGCTGCTTCTCTTTTCCAATTGTGCCGTAATTCGGTGTGAAGTCCGACTTATCCACAGTACACACATGCCATAGGGACCCATTTATAGGGCAGGCAAGCATTCACATCACAACAAAACATGCACACAAAGAAAGGACAAGGACAGGAGAGAGAAAGTGCGTCCATGCCAGAGTCGAGAATCGAGGCCGATATCTTTAGATCCAGTCAGACTTCCTTGACCACTAGACAATGTGACCGGCTAAACATACTTGGTTTTTTACAGGAAACTGCTGGAAACTCGTAAAATTCAGGATCGTCGCCAAGAAATAATCTGTTGTTTATGAATTGTCTTACAATGTGCAAAGAAACGAGGATCTAACATATTTTGATGTTTTGTAGGGTGTTTGTGCAACAACTGATACGTCAATTTACCGCGAAATTGCCTGAGGGTCAACCCCAGGTCCAGGTTGTTACGCTGCTGCTTTATTCGTCCAGTACAGTGCTATATTTTTAACGCAATCACGCACTATTTGGAAAACTTAGTCGGTAAATCTCAAAGAACTTCGCCCTGTGGCGTTTTTAAACCCATGACTGACTTTCTTAATGAACAAAATTACAAGAGAAAGATAGCACATTGACCTGCTCACTGAGATGTGTGTAAATAAAACATCGCGCAGACACACACCGGGTTACTGCCTCCAAGTTGCCAAGGGTCTTAACCTGGTCGAGGAGCAGAAAAATGGAATGGAATAGCTTCCACATTAAGTTCCTTTTTGAAACAAATTTCCCACGTGAAATCCTTGCTGTCGTTTTCACGCTACAGCGACCGCAGTTGTCAAGGTCTTATTAAAATGAAAGCTTTTCAGTTTTTACTTTAAAAACAATGGAAGCAGATCGGAGAAATTGATGGAAGATGCGTGGAAGGGTTATTAAATGGAGCAATGGAGAAGAAAAACAAAAAGATATCCATCGAAAAAATAAACTTGCCGACCCAAGATTTCGGAACATTAAATTTGTTTCACGTAGATGCAGTTTCGGAGCTTCTCCATTTGTTGCTAGATAGTAGTTTGTCATGTCCTTTAAGAATCTTAATGGTAGGTTTCGTGCATGACTCGCCATTGCCCTTTTTTTTTAGATTTCATTAGTTTTAACGTAGTAAAAATCTTCTAAGTTTTCTTCTGTTTTTCGTTTTTCCGTTGTTTGTTATTGTTTTCTTGTCTATAACCAAAGCAAGTAGAAGGGGGAAATTAATAAATAAATGCATAAAATGAATAAATAAGAATGATGAAAACATGCATGAAAATCCCTCAAATGCGGTCGTAAGTGTCGAGAACTGCAGCTGTCAGTTTCAGTGCTTCTGGGCTGCAAACACAGATATCATAATATCTGATCCTGCTGAGAGGCAGAGGCGGATCAAGTGAAGTGGGGCAGTGGGGGCCCCAAGCGGTAAAAGTTTTGGGGCCCCCCCCTCCACCCTGCTCTAAAAAAGGGGGTGTCAAAAATATTTTCAAAAGTGTCTCCATGTTCGGAAATGTGCAAGACATCCCTCTAGCAGCTTGATAAATATTATGACACGAGAGACTTAAATTTTCTGAATTTTCAGATGTTCTTTTGAATGAGTCCTCATTTTCTTTCAGAAACATAACGAAATGATCAAATTCATCTTCTAAAGAGCAAGCATCAATGTCATTGCTATACATGTTCTTTAAACGTTTAAGTGATTCTTTTCTTTTTTCCAGTGATGTTTCGCTCAAAGAAGATTTGAAATGGTTCAAGCACAACATCATATTTTTTAGCTCTTAGTGATAGCTGTGCTTTTGTACTGTCACAT